>JAGPOW010003395.1:66273366-66298184 GCA_030014935.1 Caiman crocodilus | reverse complement strand
GCCCCGCCCCACCACCACAACACTTTTTCTCTGCTGATGTGGTCTCTCAGCTCCCCTTCCCTCCTCTGGCATCTGCTTCCTTCTGCTGCCTTGGAGACAGGGTAGTATGGCCTGCAGAAGCTCAAGCAATCCATATAGTGGTTGGGGGGGGTGTTGTATAGTCTGTATGCTGGTAGAGGAGGGGGAGCACACAGCCTATGACTCAGAGGGAATTGCACATTTGGGGTGCCCATGAAGCAGAAGGAGCTGGGGAATTTTCACATTCCACATGGCAAGGGCATACATGAATGAGTACAATTTAACCATGACTTTTATTGTAGAGCAGGAAGTAGCCTTTGCAGACATTAGAATGTGAGTGCCATACTGACTAATGGTCTATCGAGTAGGACTGTGCAAAGCTTTGGGTGCTGATTTGATTGGGAGGAGATTCGGCCTGATTAGGTGGCCAAATCTCCAAATCTGAATCGAATCAGGGATTCAATAAAAAGGTCTGAATATATTAGAAGCTCTCTGAATATTTGGAAAAGATTTGGAGAGCTTTGATGACTTGGGCAGTCCCTCCCTGCTGCAGAGCGAGCTGGAGTTCGACTTGGAGCTGGTAAGTAGGGGGTGGGGGAGAGGGGACTGGAGGAGGGAGGGAGGGAATGGGGTGACCCCTGCCAGGCCCCATCCCCTGCCTGCTCCCCCAGTGTCTGCTCCAACTACCCCAGCTCCCAGTGCTTTAAAAAAAGCCCCTACTCACTGGGTGCTGCTGGGCAGGAGATGCCAAAAAAACAGTCATTCTGATCAATAGCCATCAATAGATATATCAGTCATGAGTTTATGTGTATCCTTTTTCAGCTTAACTATGCCATCTGCCTCCACTAATTCCTGTGGCAATTAATTCTAGAAGTTAGCTATATGTTGTATAAAAAATACTTTTTCTAGAAAAGCACTCTTGGTTTTAAACCTGTCACCTACTCCTCAATTTAGTGGGTACTCCCCCTCTCCTCTAGTTCTAGTATTCTGGGACCTGGTGAATCACAGTTCCCTGTTCACTTGTTCTACCTTTTATGATTTTATAGATCCCTGTCATATCCTCTGCCTCAGCCTTTTTTCCGGACTGAAGAGTCTGAATATCTCCTACTATGGCAACTGCACCATACCCTGGTTGCCTTTCTCTGTACCTTTCAAATTCTACTACATCCTTTTTGAGATGTGTGGACAAGAACTACACACATTATTCAAGTTTGGGGTGCATAATTGATTTGTATAATATCATGATGATGTTATTCATTTTGTTTTTAAGTCTCTTCTTAATGATGCCCAACATTTTGTTTCCATTTTTTGGTTGCTCCTGCACACTGAGCTGATATTTTTAGAAAGTTACAATGACTCCGAGGTCTCTTTCCTGAGTTATAATGGGTATTTGAGAACCCAGCATTGAATACTTATAGTTCTGGTTATTTTTCCCCATGTGCATTACCTTGCGATTGTTGAAACTGAAGTTCACCTGACACTTTTTGCCTACTCATTTAGCTCGATGAGATCCTTCTGCAGCTCCACTCCATCAGCTTGACTACCTGGAATAATTTAGTATGATCTGCAAACTTAGAGATTTCACTGTACACCCTCATTTCTAGGTCATTGATGAAACTGTTGAACAAAATTTTGCCAGCACAGGCCGGACCCCACTTTTAACCTCTTGCCATCCTGAAAAGTGACCATTTAGCACTACTCTTTGCTTCCTATCTTTTAACAAAATCTCAGTCTATCCAAGAGCCTTCCTTACAAACCATCTATTTTAGTCTTTAGTGAGGAAGTTTGTTGAATGCTTTTTGAAAGTCCAGATATATTATATCAGCTGGATCCCCCTTGTCAAAGAGCTTGTTAACACCATCAAATAATTTCAGCAGATTGCTGAGACAGGTTTTCCCTCTACAAAAGTCACGTTGACTCTTCCCCAGCAGATCATATTTGTCTATTTGATTTCATTTTTTATTATAGATTCTATTAATTTGCCAGGGATGGAAGTGAGACTCACTGTTCTCTATTTCCCAGGATCACCTCTGAAGTCTTTTTTGAAAATGAGTGTTATGTTGGCAACCCACCAGTACTCTGGTACAGAGGCTATTTGTAATGATAGGCTACATAGTATTACTAACTGTTCTCCAGTTTTATCTTTCAGCTATAATTATAACTCTCAGGTGAATGCCATCTAGTTTTGGTGACTTGTTAATATTTAGTTTATTGATTTATTCTAAAATTTCCTCTGTTGTCAAATCAGTGTGGTCCAGCTTTTCAGATCTGGCATGGAAGTTTCCCTAGTATCTTCTGCAGGAAACACCAATGCAAAGAATCATTTAGCTTCTCTGCTTATCTTCCATGTGTCTAGCTTTTACACCTTGGTCATCTAATGCACCCACTGATTCACTAGCTGGTTTCCTGCTTCAGATATATTTTAAAGATTTTTACTTTAGCATCTTTTGCTAGATGCTCGATTTTATTTATTTTTGTTTGTTTGTTTGCCTTATTTCACTTTTACACTTGACCTGCCAGGTTTTTTAGTTTTTCCTGTTTTCTTCATTTGTGCATGCTTTTCACTTTTTGAAGGATGCCTTTTTTGCCTTGAATAAGCTCCTTACCTCTGCAGTTAAACCATGCAGAGACCCTTGGTCTATTCTCTCTCTGTCACTCATTGACTGGCTGGCATCTCTTTAACTGAGAGACCATCTCCCAGTTCCTAACTCCTTCAGTCTCTTGTTAGGGAGCATCTATAAATTATAACTTCTGTCATTACATGGATTATATGGCACATGACCCCTGAAAGATCAGAAGTTGGACATCCCTGTTGAACATTGTAAGCATATCATAGAATCATAGAAAATTTGAGTTAGAAGGGACCTCAGGAAGTCATCTACTCAAAGCAGGACCAACTCCAACTAGATCATTCCAGTCAAGGCTTTGTCAAGCCAGGCCTCAAAAACCTCCGAGGATGGAGAGTCTACTACCTCTCTAGGTAATTTTGTTTCAGTGCTTCACCGCCCTCCTAGTGATAATGCTGTTCTTAATATATAATCTAAACATCCCTGGTTGCAACTTGAGACTATTGCTCCTTCTTCTGTCATCTGCCACCACTGAGAACAGTCTAGTCCCATCCTCTTTGGACCCCCCCTTCAGGTAGCTAAAGGCTGCTACCAAATCCCCCTCAGTCTTCTGTTCTCCAAGCTAAATAAACCCAGTTCCCTCAGCCTTTCCTCATACATCATGTGCCCTAGCCCCTGAACTATTTCTGTTGCTCTCCATTGTACTCTTTGATCTTGTCCACATCCTTTCTATACTGGGGGCCCAAAACTGGACACAATACTCCAGATGTGGCCTCACCAGTGCAGTATAGAGCAAAATAATTACTTCCCTTGATCTGTTGGCAATGCTTCTACTAATGCAGTCCAATATGCTGTTAGCCCACTGAGCACAGCACTGATTCATATCCATCTTATTGATCACTGTAACCCCCAGGTGCTTTCTGCAGAGCTACTGCTTATCTAGTCAATCACCGGGCTGTAGTGGTACAAGGGATTCTTCCATCCTAAGCGCAGGACTTTGCACTTGTCCTTGTGGAATGTCATGAGATTTCTTTCAATCTGCAGCAGGGCACTAAGGTGCCTGCTCTGCTACTTGTAGAGCCAGAGTAACTACGCAGGTGCTGGTTGCCAGGGTAACCAGAGGGAGCTAGTGACTCACACCTGTCTATATAAACCACAGGCTGGAGGCTAGGAGGGGTTCCCTGATGGCAGCTAAGGGAGAAGGAGCGCTGCTGGAGAGAGTAAAGGGTTAGAATACACGAACAGATTGAGACTGGTGGGAGATGGGGCAGCCCTGGTGTGGCGGGAAGACTGTTGGAGCCAGAGGGCTGAGATTTATGTTATAGCCTAGGGGCTTATGCTTTTTGTTTGCTGTTTGTAACCGGTGGTTTGGGTGAGGCTATTAGGGGGAGGAGGAGGCCTCATACGGGACCCCAGCAATGTGGGGACCCCAGCACCAGTGACGGCGCAGCATTCAGGGTGCACTGAACCCAGCCCCAGAGAGAGGGGCCACGTTGAGAAGCCCCAGAGAGAGGGGCTGCGTCGAGAGAGCCGCAGGGAGGGTGCAGCACCAGACAGGGATGCGGAAAGCCCAAGTGCCAGTGTAGGTGGAGGGCCCCATGAGGAGGAGGGGGCCAAATTACAACAAGGCCCAGACAAACAACATTGGTACCATCAGCAAGACGTGGGCTGCAGTGTAGGGGAGGAAACAGAGCTGCAGATAGTGCCCCTTGTCATTGGGGCAGTAAAGGGGCAGCCTCCTGCTAGTTAACATCAATTAATCAATTAACAACAACACGTGGCAGGTGAGAAGGCGGGCAGTTGGCTCAGGTACAGGTGTGCGGGCCATGTTTAGATCAGCCCAGAGCGGGCACCTGTTACACGGCCCAATCCTTCAATTTGTTTAGGTAACTAAATCCTAGATTTACCCTCCAGTGTATCTACTACTCCCCACAGCTCAGTGTCATCCATGAAGCCACTGAGTGTGCAATCCATACCATCATTCAGATCATTAATAAAGATACTGAACAAAACTGGCTCCGGGACCAACCCCTGGGGTGCTCCACTAGATACCAGCTGCCAGCTAGACACTGATCCATTGATTACTACTTGTTGAGCTTGACAGTCCAGTCAGCTTTCTATCCACCTTACAGTCCATTCATCCAACGCATACTTCTTCAGCTTGCTTGTAAGTATGCTGTGGGAGATGGTAGCAAAAGACTTGCTAAAGTCAAGGTATATTATGTCTACTGCTTTTCTTGCATCCACAGAGTCAGTTATCTCATTGTAGAAGGCAAGCAGGATGGTCAGGCATGACTTTGACCCTTGAAGGGTTAGATTTTGAAATAATACTTTGATCCTGAGTGGTTCTGAGGACTTTCCCTGATGGTAATGGAAGTGGAAACAACAGATAATCAATATCTCTTCGGTTTGGTCAATAGCTAGAAAATGACAAAACAGATCTTTTTTCTGGGTGCCTGATTTCTTCAAATTTCTTTGAAAAAATAAATATAAATAAAATTAGTATTGTAAAGCTAGCACTAAAGGAGTTGAGCTTACTTATAAACTGAAGCTTTCTTTACCTTGCCAGTTCTTGCAGCTTTTGTTGTGAATTCTGGAGTGTTTGGTGTTCTTTCAAATACCAACTCCCAAAATACTGTATTTGTGAGAATCTTAGGGCTCTTATAGATGTTCAGGGAGCTGGCTCTGGCACATTGGAAATCCAGCACGTCAGAGAAGATTTGATTAACCAAGTGTTCTGCAGTATGGAAATTACCACACTCCAGCAGCCTCCTGCATCATGTGTATCAATGCCCCATACTGAAAAATGGCAGTGGGGTGCTTTGAGCTAGAGCTTGCTCAATAAGTTTTAGTTCAAAGTGCCCAGACACCATTTTTCAGTGCAGGGTATGCTGATACACATGATATTCGGGAACTTTTAATTTAACATGGCTTGCTAATTAAAGCACCCCCCACCCCAAGCCTCATAGAGTTTATGTAAAAATGCCCTTAGGTTTCATTTAAAAAAAAAAAAATTCCAGTCCTTCAGGTTTGGAGAAAGGCTTGTAATTGTGGCCTGACATCATCATAAAGGGAAAAAAAGAAGGAAAATAAAAAGAACTCCCATTTTTTTTAAAGCTTGATCCAAGATATTTGAATGCTTGGAGCTGACAAAACTGTGATCCCCGCTGCAGTGTATTTTCCCCCTCCATAGGCCCTGATTATATGGGTGCCTGAGGGCCCTGGCCCTCTCAGGAAGACGTTAGGGTGACCATTCATTCCTCATTGGGTGGGACAGATTGAGCCCCACCCCATGGTGAGGGAGGGAATGGGGCTGGGGCTGGGCTTGTGAGCACTCCCCAGCCAAGGCAGTTCATGGAGCTTAGTGGCCAAGGCAGAGAGCAGGACAGAGTCAAGGGTAGCTTGTCCCTGCCACCGTAATCACTCCCAGGGAGAGGAGCATGGGGGGCACAGATTTGTGTGTAGGGTGGAGGTGGATGCAGGTTGCCTGTTGCAGGCTTGGAGCTCCCTACCCTGCTGCCTTGCACCCGCCATGTTGTTAGGGTGAGGTGCCCCCTGCCTACCTGGCAGGAGCAGGCGCAGCACCACAGAGTTGTGCTTACCGCACCATAGCAGTGCAGAGCTCCTGGGGGGAGGGCATCGAGGCAGGAGCCCTGAACCCACAGTAGGCAGCCTCACCTCACTCTGTGCTCCCCTCAACTGCTCTGCCCATGCTGCTGGGGGGGAGAGGGGACATCATCTTAGCACCCTCCAGGAAAAATAAAACCAGTGCCGATATCCCCCTTCATCCCCCAACTCACAAAAATAAGACTTCCTTTTTCAGAAACTTATTCTTCAGACTCAAGAATTTTCTAGAATTTTTCACCTTGAAGGCCTTTTGTAATTTCAAATTAGTTGTAAACTAAATTTCATAACTACTGTAGAGTTGCAGCTCAACATTATACTTTCTGCAACTGCTACCATCCTGCTGCCCCTAAAAGCAAACCTTGCATAGAAATACTTTTTCAGTTAAAATACAGTAATTGGAGAATCAGACAAACTCCTCCTTCTCTCATACAGTACTTTCTGTTCTATCCCCAAATACTAACTACTTACATAGAGTACATAGCAGGTAAGTATCAGGTGTCCTAGCTGTTAACAAGCCAAACAAACAAACAAACAATAATAATAATAATCACAATAAACATTAGCATTGATAGGCCCCTGCAAAATCTGCTTAAATGTGTTCATGCTATCTTGATGATTGTTTTCTGTGACCTTGTATTGTGAGCAAAAATGTGGATACAGGGTTTTAGATAAATGTTGAAGAATATACAAAGAAAGCAAATTTGTTTTCCAAGACATGAGTATGCAAAGTAGAAGCCTTATTCTCAGAATTGTGTTCATCCAATCAGAGAGGGAAATAGTGCTGTGTGTGTCCTGTGTGGCTAAATGAAATAAACTTAAATTTTAAATCTGTGGAATAAGCTGCTAATGCACATTCCAGAGACCAACTGTTGGCTATTAAAGCGATCTGGCAAACTAAGTAGATAAGGAAAAGTATAGTCTGTATTTAGCAAAGATAAATAAATAAATAAAATCCATAGATATTTTCTACAAATAATCTTTTAAAAAATACCAAAAAGCAACAAAAAATGCTAATAATCAAAAGTCTTTGGCATTTTATATTATAAAAAACTATTTAAACTTATTTTCATCAGTTATCTTCTCTTAAAAAAAGAAAACCCCATACATATTAAACTGTTCTCTTAAGAGATGAGAGTCCTTTCACTAGTAACAGTTCAATGCCATGGTTTTATGTTGCCCATAGAACCACTGTTGCTGTTATAGGCATGTCTTCTGAATGCATAGTACAAAAAATGTTCTTAGAGGAAATGTTGCTGGTTAGAAGGGGTTGTTCTTGCCAGATGTTGCTACAGGTAAGTATAGAGTCAGTACAATGTAGAGTCAATACAACCTGGATACCTGAGTCAATACACTGTAACTTAATTATATTGAAAGAAAAAATTGTTCCCTTCTTCCCTTCTTCAACTTCATGGCTCTCCAATGTGTGAAAACAGTGTCTTGAGTATACTGCATTGTGTAATGGCTTTCTGGATGTGAGGCAATAGTATATAGAAATACTTCTTTTACCCCTGAACAGATCAAGTGCTTTGGGAAAAGCCATAAACTTCAAATCTCAAGAGTAGCCAAACAAGCCTCTAAACCGGATCCCTCGGTAGATAGTTCAAAACACCACAAAAACATTCTCTTGAAGAAAGTGACTCCATGGAGATTTACAACTTAATAAGGATGTGTAGTGATGCATGCCATGTTGAAAACTTACCTAAAAATGCTAAAGCACATATATACTGTATTTTACAGGTTCTTTTTCTTATACTATGATTTTACTAGCATGCGTGGCAGATGTTACTATAGCATATGAAATTTGACTTTAGAAGGAATCAGCTTATAACAATGCTAATTTTGACTTAAGAGGAGCATAAACCTGTGCATATGGGTTGTTCATAATTTGCTTCTCAGCTAACAACACTCTACCAGATAATAGGAGCCTTGGTAGTGGTAACCAAGGGAAATTGAATGAACCATTACAACCATTGGCTTGCCTTGAAGTGATTTGTGGTACTCCGTCCTTGCTATGGAAAGCTGAAGCTGACCTGTTTCAGTCATGAAGGGTGCCAACAACTGTTGCCTTTGTGCCACCATGACATTTTTCAATGCAAGTTGCGAGCAAACCAGAGTCTTTGCCCTTTGATACACTTCAGTTGCCCAAACACGTATGTGTCATTAAACCTAGTCACAGTTTGTGGCACCTTATAGGAGAGGTTACAGTAGTGGGTTAGGTTATGTCTTGTGTTGTGTAGTTCTACAAAGACTGGATGGCCTTTGAAGATCCCTTCCATCCCTATTTCTCTATGATTCTATGAGGATGTCTGTTTGCTTATAGCATGCCCCAGGAATTCCCCTGGAGGGCATATATTTGATATACTCCCAACCCAGAGCAAGTGTCTGCAACCAGGGCTCCTCCAATTTCAGATGCAGAAGCTAGGGATTCCCCTACAGGGGATTCCCAGGTGCACTTTTCATGTGTCAGGGCACAACACCCAAGAACACTGTCCCATAGAATTGGGCCCTTGAAGTCCTGGGAGCAGCAACTCTGCAGGACCATGGCCCCAGCCACACCTGTTTTTACTGACCAATCAGATCAGCTTTGCTGGGACAATTTCTGGCCCAGCTGATGCCACAACAAAAGCAATGGTTGTAAACAAAGTATGTTTGCAAAGCCCTGCAGGGAAAAGATACATCAGAGAAATAGAAGCTTTGGCAACACTAGCTGAAAATTACGTATGAGGGATAATTTCCCACATTATTATTTAAATAAGTAGTTTATTATTATTTTACTAGTTTACTTTGTTGGAAGAGATGATCAGTAGGAACAGATGAGAAAGAAATAGAGAAGAGGAACCATACAAGACAGAATATTAGACTTCGTAAATGTAAGAAAAACACTATGTCCTTTTGAAAGGCTTTTTGTTCGTTCGTTTGTTTAAAAAAGTAGGAAAACTGTCAAGTGACTTTGTTAAAATAGGTATAATATACATTTACTTAACACAGCTTAGTCAGGACTAAGAGTGTCTTATTCTCCTATCACAAGAACAATTCTGAGGAAATAAAATAGATGCTGGTAAAGTCATTTTTTTTCCTGTTACAGTTGCATATGCAGCTATAGTGAAAATTGTATCCAAATGTCCAATGAGCCATGAAGGTAATTTTTTCTAGTAGCTTTTCAGTTAATGGAATGCGGATGTAATGATACATCGAAATATGCTGCAAAAGCTTTGGTGCTATTGAAAGCAATTGTAACATGAAGTCCTTACTGTTATGAATAACAGCCAAACAAATATACTGTCCCCAGTTCTCTCACAGACCTAGAGTAGGATGTTCTGTGAGATCACAGTAGGAAGAATGTGTGTGTATCACCTATCACAATTAGTCTTGGAGCACAGTTAGATATGAGTCCATCCCCCAGGAGTGAAAACCACAAAAGGGATTCACTGGTGCAGCAGTAGCTGGGAGGAATGTAACAATATTAAAAGACAGACATAGATATTGTGCACTAGATATAAAGCCCACTGAAGTAAAGGTGGAATCTCTCGAAAGGGAGATAATGGATAGAGTTTTAAGAATTCTCTTTTTTAAAAAAAGAAAAAAAAAAGAACACGAGACATTTTTATCCTGAAAAGGAAGACCTAATTCAATACTTTTGCGCGCAGGTGTGTGTGCCCCCCCCCCACACACACAGTGGCATATTTTCTTTTTCCTAAGGCTTTCTTTATTTGCTGGCTTTTTTTGGTCTGCTATATCCATTTGTAACATGAAGGAACCAATATTAAACACCACAAATGTGAAAGTGCAGATATTGTTCAAATACTACATGACTGTGAAAACACCACAAAAGTATACTTATACTTAAAAAATTAATAATCACACTATATATGATTAGTTCCCACAAATTAACTCTGGTTACCTGTCATTGCATTTGAAACATATGTAGCCAAACACCTTTTGGCTCACAAGCTGCATACCTCCTCTCCCAACAAACCAAACCAAACCAAACCAAACAATCAGACCATAACAATAGCATTGGATATTTATGCCAACTAATCTCCCTTCTTGTCCTTTGCACAGAAACCAATTTTTAATGATGATTTACTCTTCAGTCAGTTCCTACATACACGAACAGGTGGATGATGGGTGCAGTGGAGATGGTACTACACAAGGGAAAATTATAATTGTTTTTAAGACTGGTCTATATGACAGTAATCTTCTTCTTTATTAATAGTGGCTCTTTACAGTTGGCAACAGATATTTGGGACATCAGGTATTTTACAGAAAGAGATTTTTCCTGTCCTGGAAGACTCACTGGGCACACAGGATCAAAGAAAACTTACTAAGAATGGTAAATTCTGCACATGAAAAATCAAGGCCCTCAGCTGTGACAGAAACTTAGAGATAACTACATAGATATTTAATACTTAGGGGGTCTCACTAGATAGTAAGGAATATACAAGTCCAGAAGAATGCAGACAAATGGAAAAATGCTATCAATTTAATTGATTGCTTAAACCAGCAAATGAAATACAAAGCTCTAGAACTCTTGGTTCAGAGATGATACCTTTTATTAGACTAACTAATTAATGGCAAAAAAATAATTTTTTCTGCAAGTTTTTGGGCCCACATTCTCTTCCTCAGGCTCAAGGACAATTAAAGATGGTAAAAAGTTCCCATAGGTAAAAAATAAACTTCATTTTTGCACACAGGAAGCCACATACGATGCATACCCCCCCAGAGGCTGGGGCAGGGGGCATGGCAACAGCCCACAGGTAGCAATGGTGGTGGCAGGAGTGTGGCAGCAGTGAGTGGGGAGCTCCCACAGGTGGCCGCAACAGTCTCAGCGATGGGGAGAGGGAAATGGCTAGTGCTGATCACCAGCTGATGCGCTGCCAATCTCAGGGGGTGCACATGCACCTGCAAGCACTCCCTACATGTTGCTAATGGAAGAACCTGAAGATGGAAGTCTGTTCTTCCGGGTCCATGAGAGTGTCTTTGCGAGTTGCTCTTTGCTGTAAAGATAAGGCAGAATTCCTTCCCTGGTGGGGTCAGATGGCAGAAAGGTAGCGGGATATAGAAATCTTTCTTGTTGTTCAGCAGTTGAGTTTAAATCCAAAATTGGCTAAAATTTGGCATCTTCCATGTTTCAGGAATATATTTGGCAGCTATGTTGGTCTGGGACAAAAAGACATGTAAGACTCTAGAAATCCTGGGTCAGAGATGATACTTTTTATTAGACCAACTAAGAAATCACCACAAAAAAAAAAAATTTTCCCTGAGCCTGAGGAAGGGTGTGAGTGAAAGCTTGCAGAAAAGGATAATTTGTTTGTGATTTCTTAGTTGGTCAAATAAAAGGTATCATCTCTGAACCAAGAATTTTAGGGTTTTACATTTATTTTTGTCCCAGACCAACATGGCTACCAAATACATCCCTAAACCAGCAAATACAATTTTTCATGGCTTAAACTCTGTTTTCACCAGTGATGTTATTGTTATCATATTACTGGTTCTATTTTCTAATAGGCTGAAGTATAAAAGCCAGAGCAAATGTTTCAGTAGTTAGAGGTCAAGACAAATCCATCCTCTTGCAGCTGGGGATGTGTACATTCTTTGAACCATCAGCAAATCTTTCTATTTGATTTGGGGAATGCTGCTTTATACTTTTATTCCAACATTTTTTCAAAATGCAGTCAACAAATACCGTCAACTGTATTCTTGGGCTAATACAGTTTTAGGACACCAAATGAAGGTGCTTAGGCTTTCTAGATTTGGCATCTGAAAACTGAGGAAGTCAGACTTAAAGCAGCAATTGAAAATTTAGTTATGAAAAAATAATAGCTATATTTGATAGATTAAATTGATAGGTGCCATCCGTGAAAGAGTGTGACTTAAGGAGGTGGAAGGGCAATGATATTGCAGGATGGAGAGCATAAATCTGTTTTATTTGTCACCTTATCCCCCTGGTTGACTGTTTTTTCTCCTTGCAATAAAAAACTCCTCTCTTCTCGCCATTACATTAAATGTTTGCACTCATTTTAAATTTGTAATGAACTCTGTCCTCACAGGTGTGTATTCATAGGTTCCCAGGGAAAAGCCTGTCCCTGCTGAAATCAAAATCTTGTTTTGGCCATTGACTTCAGTTGCACCAGAAACTCACCTCTAGATTAGGACAGAACCTTTGGATTAAGAAAAACCTTTCTTGCCAAGATCTAGCCTCATGCTGCTAAAGAAATTGGGTCTGATTTTCAAGTGTTCACTATCAATAGCAACCATTGTCTATGTTGTTACTTATTTGTTTTCTCTGTTCAGTTTTCTGTACAGTGCTTCACTCTTGAACAGTTTAGATAAATAAATTAGTTATGTCATTTTTTGTCTAAATTTATGTATAAACAGAGGATACATTATGGCAGAAAGTGTAACTACACTGGTGGCAAGCAATAAGAGCTTCATTATCGTATGAATTATCATAGTCATTTTTACAATAGCTCCTGATAACACTATGTCCTCTATTCCAAAAAAAGTGTTAGAAACATAAAGTTGTATGTTGGTATTCTACTCCATACTTCATAATATATGAACTCTGCTTATCAGTACATAGAACCAATTACACTATGTTATCACAACACTTAGGAAAAATACATAATACCATCTATGTGTACATATTAGTATTCATGTGCATAGTCATCTATATAGCTACATAAAAATCCAGACAATCCTGAACTCTTTCAAGGTTTTATTGTTAATCTTAGCTTGGTTTATGCAGAATAGTATCTTAGTCCTTTCTGATTTTCCTGGAAAACTCTCTAGTGGTGAGGCAGTAGCGTACAGTGTGCCATATTATCTCATTTGTAAGAAATCTGTTGAGCTAGGTGGCTTGTAAAGGAATTATTTAATATTAGAAAAACACTTTAAAGAAAATAACAGGCTTTTTCTGTCATCCACAAGTATTTTGACATAGAAAAGAGTGTATGGAGAGCTATTACAAGGCTATACTCCCTGCTTGCATGCCCTGATTTTTATTTTTGTACCCAGCCTTGATTATACTGAGCTGTGAATGTCATTTGGAATTTCTCTCAGGGTGATTAATAATGGGACAAAATGTTCCCCCCAAAGAGGAACAAAGGAGACTGATATTTGTGCCATTTCAGATGCATTTGAAGGAGTCAATGCTCCTCCTGAAAAGAGCAGCAATGTACCTCCTGTTGCATACTGGTTGTCCCTCTAGGTTCCTGTACTACTTACCCTTTGGCACTGGTGTTAGGCCATAGTGAAGGATCCAGTCTTAAGCGCAGGCATGGCTGTATCCTAGATGGAGAAGCCAAGCAGAATTTATAAACGGTTGCTATACCAAGTGAAACTCCATATTGAGTGTTTACCACTTGCCGCACACTGGACTTTCTCTTAGGCTTTAACTCTGCTAGAAAATTAGAAAATAAACCCTCCAAAAGCCTGTTTATACAAGGCATGCCAATGATTCCACCTGTGAGAGGCCCCAGGACTCTCTGCTTGCCCTAGAATTCCAATATGTAGTAATGGTTCAGGTTGTATTATAGGAATAAGAACTGAATGGTATTAAGGTATCCAAGACAGAAGTCATATTTTCATCCAAGACAGAAATCATATTTTCTTTTGTTCCAGGCAACTTGGCCAAGCTAAGGACAATGGGAATCGTGTTCTCTGGGGAAGTTTGAAAACATGGTTAGGAGAAGCAACGTACAAGCAGGTTGATCAAACCAAAGAAGAAAAAGCCTAAAACCTTAAGAGTAGGTGCCTGCCTCAAGAAGCAGAGAATCTTGTTTCAAAATTCCCCTGGTAAGTAAATGAATGGGTTTAAGCATATTGTGATTTTGCTATTTGCTATGGATCTCTGTCAGAGCTAGCATCTTGAAAGAGATACCAATGTTGATATTAAGATACAATTATACTGCTAAGTTTTAATTAGGCCTAATGGATTGACGCGTACTGCTGTATTCAGTGAAATATTTAAATGAGGTATGCACCCCCATGTCTTTTCCTTTGTTAGCATTTCTGTTCTTTCTAGTGTGTTTATTAGATACTGATTATACAGCTCAGATAAAGCATGCTGTTATAGGCACAGCAGGTTTATGCAGCTCGTACAGGATTGCTTTTTAATTCAATAAGTGTAGTATCCAGCAGGGTAAGAGAAAAAATCAGGGCTGATGTCAAATTATACGGAGGATAGAAGAGGAGGTTTTGTGATATCAGAATATGTGGGAAGCAAGTATTATACAATCTCATATTTAAGTATGTGACAAAAATAAAAAGCTAAGGACAGGAGAACAGCCTGGGAAAGCTGCATTCTAAAAGTGTGTTCATTAAGTAAGATCATCCTGTAATGCAAGGTGAAAAAAAAATGCTTCCTGATGAATGATTTGGAGTTGCAAAATGGCTTTCTTTCCCAATGCACCCTCTCATGGGATCTGGATCTAGTTGCTGGCTTGGCCCTCTTCATAATTGTATTCAACAGAGAAGACTCACCCTCGTCTACTCAGGGAAATGCATGTTGCTTCCTTTTCCTGGATGGCACAGTGGCTATACTGTTCTTTCCTTTCAGGAAACATTGTGCCTCTGTGATTCATCCTATATCCCGAATCAGTTGCTGGGAATGTACTGCTGAATATTGTTCCTTAGAAAGCATTCAGTCCCAATTGATCTGGCCTCTGATCAAAATACAGAAAAATGATATAAAGGAGAGCTCTTGTCTATTCAGAATGGGTAGCTTTATGCTAGAATTTTGGAGTGAGCTGGTTCTCCCAAGCTCCAACTCAGCTTTGACAAATATGATATGTGTGTAAACAGACAAACTTTTGAGCATTTGGGCAGAGTTTTGAAGCCAGTAATAGTTTATGCTTCACAATTATAAATTCTACAATACCATGTCCCTGCCATAAGTGCTTATTCTTAATCCAAACATATGTTTGTTTTGGGAAGTTGTGTACACTTCCTCTTTTGGGTCATTAATCCCCTTCTACATCACCTTTACTAGCTACTACAAGGAAAATTGCTGAAGTCAAACTGGGATGCTAAGACTATAAATGATTTCTTTGCTGAAACTCAAGTCACTTTTCAAGAGATAGCTTATAACTTAAACCTTCTGAAAATGTGCAAGATTCTATTTGCAATCAGAAAACTGAGGGCTTTAAAGAGCCATTGAATCAGCAAATACTAGTTCAGAGCCAGAACCCAAGATAAAATAACCTCTGCAATTAGCTTGCCTAGAAAATAAGAAGCGTACATAAGCATTCCTCCTTGTCTCTCCTTTTTCGTGTCCTTGTGATAAGGTGTTCGGCAGAATGCTCAGATTCTTTGAATCTGACAGAGCCACATCATGAGAGTTTCTGTTGTGGCTTTGAGATTGCAACCTCTGGGCTGTCAACTGTGTGCTTTAGTGTCCAAGCCACCCCAGCCCCAATTCCTCCTTGTAGGAAGTGATGAACATTCTTTCCAAGTATATATGCCAGAATTTAGACTAGGTATGGGGAAGAGGATCTTCATTATAGGACAGAACATGGCTCACTAATGCAGTTATAACCACATGTCAGTTATTTAGGAAGATTGAGTTAACCCTAGGGAAGCATAGGCTATAACCATTAGACAAGTTTCAAGTCCCTACAATCTGTACCATTTAGCAAATCTGCCTGCTATCCCCATTTAGTAAGGAAAAAAAGCCTATTCCTTAAATATTATTTTTCCCAGCCTGCCTATCTAGACTTACTAAGTTAAAAATATTTTAGTTGTGCTTAAAGGCTTATATATATTTTTCTCTATCCAAACATCACTAATATTTTTTGTAGCTGATCTCTGTAATCACTGAGATATAGTGCTTATGCCTCACAATCTTTATACCTGGAACTTTTCTGTTGTGGACCTTTGATACAAATATGAAGGGCCAATGCCCAGAATTTCATATGGGAATAGCTGAACCTCACCTCCTGTCCCCAGGAGGTGATGGAGGATGTGGGGAATCAAAGCTATATTTATTTTTATCTACCTTTTTGAGCCTCCTATGGTTTTTTCTTTTTAGCGGCAAGGGATGATTTGGCCATAAGTATTGAGTAGAAACGTATGCCCTGTCAAGTAAAATACCTGGAAAGCTTATAGCAGAAAATTTTACATTAGGTGCCCTGAGCTTCAGACTAAATGTCAGATTTAATGGCAATATATAAAGTAAGTGATTTTTCTCTCAGGAAAAATGTCACTTAAATTCTTTGTTTCATTAGTATCTGCTAGTAATGAGCAGTTCTGACCAAAAGATCACCCCATGTGTCATTTAGATATACAAATTATTCATTGAGCCTAGCCTGAAATTTGATGATCTTGTGCCTTTTTTAAAAATTCATACAAATTATTAGAATACTCTGTCTGGGAAGACAGATCTTTTTTGTATACTTGACATCTACTTCGTAGCATATATTGTGAAGCATGCCAGAAGAACATAAGCTCAAAATTGAAAAAGAAACAGCTGGAATATTGGCTCAGAAAGTTGATCCTGATGGAATCAAAAGCATTTGTTTTAGATTCCCAGTGCTGCCAGTTGAGCTGAGAGTTTTAAATCACACTCATTTTGTAGAGACTTTTCAGCATCTCATTGTGCTGGGGAATGGGTCTGAATGGCTAATACCACAAACAGGAACTAAAGACACTAGAAAAGAGAAATCAGCACAAGCCAGATGAGATTCTGGCCTGTTCTGTAATCCTTAGCTAGCAACTGACAAACATATAAAGGGTCTTTGGCCTTGAAATGCTGAGCCCTATAAGATCTAACTTGAAGGTGCTCTGCCTCCAGGTGAAATCCTTAGCCTCAAGTTGGTGCCCAGAATCCTTATATAATGCCAGTACTGGAGGGAAGGAGCAGGGGGAGAAGGGAGTTAGGCCCATGAAAATGATAGACTCCCTGAATTATCCAGTAGGAAATGCCTTTCTTGTGAAAACCACAGATTGCCAAGGCAATTGTTTATTGACTCATGAATCATATTTTCCAAGGTTGGAAGTGAATGTTAGCTTGAGAATTTCGGTTGAGCTAGTCTTCTGAGTAGGTCAGCAGCAGGGAGCCTTGGGTGATTTTTGCACCCAGATTTGCTTGTGGCAAAGCCCAAAAATAGCAGCTGCCCAGTCTGTTTGCTGGCGGTAGCAGCACAGTCACTAATGCTGCTATACACTGCTGCTACCCAGGCTGCCGAAGTGACAGATGCACCTCTGTTTGCATCCAAGCATTTTGGGTGTTTTTGGCAACAGTGGGTTTACACAGCATGGCTTTTGAGGATGTCAGCAATGGCTAAAAGTTGAACTTAAGTGCTTAAAGTGGCATCAAAGTCTGCCAGTAGATCTAGTCTTAGCTATTCGAGTCATGAGCATTTGGGAACCTTGACGCTGGCAAATTGCCACATGGAGATCTGGTTAGGCTAATTTAGGCTGCTTCTTTGTCCCTCAGCACTGACAGCAACATAGATGAGAGGTGATGGTTCTGTGTAAGAAGGTGTTGTACTCCAGCTGCCGAATGGCTTCATTCTTCTTATCTTTTTTTTCTCTACCTTCCTGTAGCTGTTGATTTGTCATACTGCACACTTAGGGAGATTTTGCTAGTTCTAGTAATACTGAATTGCAATGTTTACAAGTCACACAAGAATTCTCCCTGGTGCCATATGCCCTTTGTAGCACTCCATTACATCCCGTCTGCTGAGATAGGAATTGTGACTCGGGTTATGCATGCAGGGCCATAGTCATAGGCAATGCAGACGGAAGTTAGAGAAGATGCTGTGTTTTGAAACATCTTCATCTGACCCCTCATGCAATAAAGGTTCAGATTTTCACCTAATTGACCATTTTTGAAGTGGTCTGCAGCTGTGCACTTATGTCTGGTCATGGCTACACACTGTTTTCTGGGTCCCAATCCTGCAAAAATTGTCACTGCCATCTGCATCTCTGTGAGCAGAATGGAAATATCTTCAGTCAGAAAGGGAGCAAGAAAAAGGGAGGGTAGGGGGTGAAGGAAAGAAAGATGTTCAGAATTCTTCTTTTGCAAATACCCCAAAATAAGTGAGTCCTCAGTAAATTTAGCAGTGGCTCTGATAAGTGAGGAGCACAGTGACCGGAGGGCAAGGGACTGGGCTGGGAGCAGAAGTGCACATTGCTGAGAGAACAGTGCAGCCTGGAACCCCTAAATTACTAGAGGTCCCAGTTAGAGCCTAAGACAGAATATCCTATAGGTGGATGCAAAATGTAAAAAAAAAACCAGACCCCCTCCCCAGTTTTTTAAATAAAAAATATATTTCAACAGCAATGATTTTTGTACAAATTTTTCATATGTAGAAATGTTATCTTTTAATAAATTTTGAAGCAGTGATGTTAAAAAGTTCCCATTATTTTTTCTTTCCCTTAATGCCCTCCTCTCCCCCGGCAAAAAGCTCTGTCTGTGCCCCTCCTTCTGTTCGATAGGAAAATCAAGTGGGGGGGGCAATCAAGTTGTAAAAAATAGGGGTTTTAAAACATACTCTTATTTCAGATGAAGGTCAGATTCCAGTTTGCCTCTCATATATTCAGCCATCTTTATTTTACTCCGGAGTCTAACTGTGTTAAGAACATGAATAAAAAAGATTTCCCAAATGTTTTTAAATTGCCAGTAGGTGGCACTATGCAGTAAGGAAGTGTCCTCCTGGAAACTTCAGCTTATTTTTTGTTTTCCTCTGCTTGGTTTCGCTTTGTTTTTCTTTACTTAATTAATTAATTAAGTCATTCATTCAAGTCAAAGGTTTCCATATAGCAGTTTCCCAGGTCAGCTCTCAGGTATAGGAAATAAGGTAGCTAAAGTCTAAAAATATGTAAGTTCATTGATTAGAAACCAAGGTTCTGTGAACACATTTTGTAATTTGTCTTAACAAGTTATACTAATCGTTATAATACTAATGCTTCTATTTTTAAATCTATTAATTTCCTTCAAGAGAGGAAAATTACACGTTCAGTAGTGTGTGTACATTGGTGAAGGAAACATTACTAAAATATCAAAAGATAGCCTTATTGCTGAGTACTTTCTAGCCTTGCACCCAAAGGGAAAAATAAGCACAGCTTCCAAGAATATAACAAGGGAAAATGTAATCAAAGCACAACTAATCCAAAAAGAAACATGTTGTTTTAAATCAATGCTTATTTATTACTAATCGATACCCAAAGCAGGTAGCCAAACATCTCTAATGTTAAAACTGCCACTAGCTTTAATGGACAATTTGCCCCATGACTTAAAGTAGTCTGTCTAGTGTCTCTTGAATTTTATTGTCATTTCATAAAACAAATAGACACACTCCAGGTTGCTTGGCACAACATGAAATAAGCTCTAATTTGCTAAAAACAAACTTGTGAACAGATGACTCTCTTGTCACTACCAACACTGAGTTTTCTGCTCTGAAATTCCAACTTGGTAGGAAGTATTTAGAGGGTTCGTGTCTTTCTGTATGTCACTGCAATATACACCAAAATGAATAACATTTTATCTGTTTGATAATTTATCAGATCAGATTGACTTGCACTGCTTACAATTTTTGCTGGGATTGAGTTCATACTGCTTGTTCACAATCCCTTCATTAATGCCTGAGACTGCAAACATATTCAGGTTATATCAAGTAGTCATGAAAATTTCACTGGAAGCACATAGCAACAATAATACATAACCATGGTGGCAATCACTGGAAAAAACCCCAACAACATTCTCTGCTTCATTAGGGCAGTACAACCAAAAAGGTGATTTTTCCTGCAAATAAGTTAAATTGATTGCAATGTTCTATACTTGGAGGTAAACTGTTAACATTCCCATTTCTCATTGTGAACTACAAACTACCAAGTCTTGAATAAAAATTTCTTAGAATTTGAAAAGCCAGTTCACAAATAATGAATGCTTCTTGTTTCCTATTTATATTCAACTGACATTTTAAATGTTTCCCAAACCTAGCAGCCTCTTGATTATCCTACTCAGGAAATTAAAAAGAAAAATTAGCCTATGAATTCTCAGAATATCTCTATTTGCATGTAACATTTTCAACACTCATTTATTTTCTCTTTATTTCTGTGCTTTTCTCTGCTGTATATTTTCTCTTAGACAGTTGTATTGATTTTTTGAAAGTGATATATACTGAGATTAGGGATCTAAATTAGCAGGACTGAGATCACATGGATCAAATTTATCTGCAAATGATTATTATTAGAGTGCCAAGGGGAAAAAAAAATCTTATACTGGATATTTTAACCTTTTAAATTTCCACTCCACAAAATGTGTTCTTCTGACTCTCTTCTTTAAACTCAGTTTTAATTAGGGGCTTGCCTAAAGCTGGCCTGGAGATACAATCAAAAGTTTGACCTACACTGAATAAGACTTACCTCGAAAGTTCTTAATGGGCAGAAGTAAAGCCCTTAAAAAGTTCCCTGATGGTAAACAAGTGGAAATAATTCAGATTCCTTTTCTCATCCTTCTAAGCTAAAAGCCTACGAGAGTACATTTGAGGAAAAGGAGGTAAACAGGCAGGAAATTATGTTATTGGTGTGTAAGAAAGAGAGATGCTCAACAGTCAAGAGCTTCTGTCTATACAGTGGAATGGCTGGAAAGAGAATTGCGAGGTCTACACTTTCTGTGTCTTCTAGAATTAAACACCCAACCACTGGTATAGACTATACTGGACACCTTACCCCATCTACCGAAAAAAAAAAAAATTGCATGCTGTCTTGACAGTTAATTCTATTTGAGGGGGTAAAGGTAGTTAGTGGTGAGTTCCTCTATTTTTTCCATTTCATACATCTATCCAGAAAATCCTTCCATCCCTTCCTTACCATTATTCCTTCAACTGTACCTTGTGGCATTCCTCCTGACTTGAAAAACTCATTTGTCAGTTAAATTTAAATAGGTTTATGGGCTGCTTGCAGAGATTAAAATCAACCAACCAACCAACCAATCAAACAAATGGCACTTTAAGTTAAACTCTACATGTTCCCACTCTGAGCCCAGAAGAAGCATTGCATGTTAGTTGGACCTGGCTTGGCCAGTGTCTGTATAGATTGGGCGCTTTGCTGGGGCTTGGTGTTTTGTTTTTGATTAGGTGCTTTTATCTAATAGCTGATTGAATCAGCTTTAGCTAAAAGCACTGAAAAGCCTTGCAGAAGTGCCCAAACTGTATAGACACTGCAGAGCCAGGTGGAAGTAATGCGCTGTTTCTTCTGGTAAAGCAGTTTGTTTTTTTAATGTCTGCAAGCAGCCATATTATTCAAAGGGATGAAGGGGTAATATTATTTAAAGGTTTCTTTCTATGAACTTCATTCCATCCTTCACTCCTAGGTCTTATATAGGGTTGTTTCCTTATCACTGGCTTCCTACCAGTTGTTTTAAGGCAAAAGATCTTGCTTGCTTTCTTGCCAAGGTCCTTTGCAGGCTGTATGGGATCCTGTGTCTGCCATCTTTACTCCTATTATTGCATTAATTAGGTAAATTAAAATACCAGGCATATGTCCACCTGTGCTACAATCACACCTTCATTTATGCTGTAGCCATAGTCTTAATTCTAAGGGTCCTTTTATGTTTTCTTGTCCTTTTGACTAGTATAGATCTTTTGCTTACTCCTTCTTTCTTAAACTTTTGGGATAGTTTGTTCTATATATTCTTTTGTCCCAACTTCTGACCTTGCATTTTCATTCTAAAGGCATTTGTCCTCCTCTCAACAGAATGAAACCAGTGGACAGCAATCCAGTTTTTAAACAATTTTTACCCTCAAGACTGTTGGACTGTTGAACCAAGCCCCAAAAGCAGGTTTCACGGTGTCATACTTACAAATTTACAAACTGAGCTGTGCCTATCACGTACCTGCCATTATCTTGCCCTTTTTCATCTGCTTAAAAATAACCATGCATTACTTGAGACAATCCAGTCAAAGAAACCATTGTACTTACAGTAAGGGAAAAGTAATGTTTATGACCTTTTAAAACACAGTCAGAACACTAATAAGAACTAGATGAGGTAGGTGTTTGTTACTTGTCTTTCTGTGGCTAGGTTGATGGTTTTTGTTTGATTAGTTATATTGTGAGCTGTCACAAAGTGCTCCATTTGGAAATTGCTATTAAACAAAATGAAGAACAATTTTACCATTATGCAAGGAAATGTCTTGAGGAAAGGTGTAAGGTCAAAGGGAGGAATAATGGGCAATATCTCTGCTAGTTGGTCTCAGCTGCTGTTAGCTAATGCTTCCTTATGAACATAGCATATTTGCTACTTGCTGGGGAACAACAATTTCGTCTGAAGGCTATGAATACTGAACAAAAATGGACTGCAGTAACTGGTTCCTTTTCCTGTACTTCCCTGTGGGGTCAGGACAACTCTCAGGATCTCAATGTTACACTGTTAGACAGGAAGGTATGACACAATTACACATATGCAAACACACAAATCAATTAGGTGCGTGTGCGCGCGTGCACACACACACACACACACTCTACCAGCTCAGGCACATACTCATCCAAATCAGCCTAGGTACATGCATACTTATCACCAGTTCAAGCACATACACTATACACCTCAAAAGTTAGACACATATCACTAATTCATATATCATGCACACAATGACATATATACAGACACTCACCAGTTCACACACATACAACCCACCTACACATACACACAGGTAAGTTCCTAACTTGAATGGTACAGTGTGTATGTGTGTGCTTGGAGTACCTGGTGGAAGGTTCAGGTGAGAAAGAGAGTTAAAGTGTAGGGAATGAAAGTTGCCAGGACCAGGATTAAAATCAGTGGACTAGAGAGAAGCTGGCTGAGGAACTGAGGTTTGGGTTTACTTAAGGTAGACTGGGCCTGGAAACTGAGGCAGAGAGCTGAGATTTTGGGGGGGGGCAGAAAAGTGGTGGCAAGGAGGAGATGGCCGGGAAAGAAACTGAGGCAGAAACCTGGGAGCTCAGGGGAAAAGGCAGTGGGGATAAGACCGTGGCAAAGAAACAGAGGGTTTGGAGCCAGAGAGTAGCTCAGGACAGGTGTTGAAGGTGGCAGTGAGCCAGAAGCAGGAGAGGGATAAATGAGACAGAAGTTAGAGGGGCAAGGAACAGAGATTGGAGCAGGCCAAACCATAGTAAGGAAAACCCAACTTGGGGGTTCAAATAACAGTTTTATTACACAGACAACACACTACACAGCCCCATGAAGTTATTGGTTCTCTCTCTTACTCTCTCTCACAATGGCAGCAGGAGAAAGAGACTCAATGGAAGGGCTGGAGTCCAGATAGGGAAGAATAGCAGAATCCAAGTCCTTGGTTGAAGAAGGGGTGGAGGGTGATGGCTACCTATCCAGGCTGGAAAGGGGATCTTGTCTAGTAGGTATTGTCCAGAGGGGGGTTGCCGGCAGGGCCTCTGGGTGGATAGGTGGTATGGCATGGTGTTGGTCCAGATGGACAGGGCATCCTACTCGGTCTGTCTTCACTGCCTCTTTTTATAGGGGCACACCTTGTGTGACCTTAGTGACAGGAGGCATGCCCAGGCAAGGGTCAGCCCCAGGTGTACTAAGCATGTGTGCTCCATGCAGGGATGTGTAGTTTCGGGTGTCTGTAATGGTGGGGTACAATGGTAGATTTGCTGGTTCTGCAGGGTCTTTTGTCTTTCAAATTTTGGGTTCTTGTCTCTCTTCCTGGGTGAGGTCTGTGGTTCCTGGATGAATCAATGTGAGGTGATGGCCCAGTTGTTACAGGTCATTCAGCAGAGGCCTGCTACCATTGTATTTCAGTCATTCTCAATCACGCTCACTCATCTGGGAATCAATTTACATGGGAGGGGTACAATGAATCATATTATTGCAACACAGGGAATGCCCAGGCAGAGGGCACAAGATGGAGGCTTGACATACAAAATGGAAACTTGACATGACTTTGGTTCACTTACAAACACAGGCCTAAACCATACAATATCCATATGAAACAATAAAAATCAATATGAAAATGTCCTAAGTCTGAGTTCACTTATACTTATCTATAGGGAATAGAGAGGGAGAGGAAAAGTCAAATAGTTGGGGGAGGCAAGGTTGTGTATATATAAACAAGAAATGAAAGAAATGAAAAGCTGGGGGGTTTGCTACACCTGCAACCATGTTAGGACATAACCTAACTTTTTCTTTTCAATGCATTTGCAAAGACAGGAAAAGATTTCATCTTATAGGTAAAATTATGGCAGGTTAAGTTTCCCTGGTTATTGTAAATATAAACCCTTAATATAATCTGTTTAAAGTTAAGAACAGCCTCCCAACAAATTAGCACTTTCTTTTCATCCTTGTTTTCCTTTACCAAATCACTGGAAAAATGATAATTGTCACATTACTAGATGTTATCATGGGGAAACTTTGTAAATTACCTCATTGCAGTTGTTGAAAAAAGACAGTTCTGAGGAAGAGACACCCTTGCATCATGACCTAAACATGCTCAGACTAGAGCTTGGACATCAGGGTTGGTGAGAATAACAAACGCACAAAAAGAGAGGGTGGAAGAGGTAGTGAGGGCGAAGGATGTGGTCATCATGGGGGACCTGAACTTCCCAGACATCTGCTGGGAAGAGCAGTCAGCCAAGTCTGATCGCTCACGT
>JAGPOW010003395.1:66258489-66273266 GCA_030014935.1 Caiman crocodilus | reverse complement strand
GTTAGATGAGCACCTTGCCGGGGTCATCTGACCCCGGTGCTCTTTCCTGCCAGGGCAGGGGGTCGGACTAGATGATCTGCCCAGGTCCCTTCCGACTCTAGACACTATGATACTATGATACTATGAAGAGACTATAAGAGGAGAAGAGTGAATGTAGAGGAAGGTATAGGGATGAGATTAAATGACTCTAGGTTATGATGAATACATGGAATAATTAGATATCACAATGACAGGTGACTTGGAATTCCTAAAATAGATATAATGGGCACTTCCCACAAGTGGGAACATACAGTTCCCCAGGGACAAACAGCAGCAGCGCATTATGTGCTACTGCTGCTTCTTCCTGAGAAATGCCAGTGCTCACACACTATGGTGTGCAGCCTGTTGCTCTGGGTGGGATAGGGGAGGCTGGGGCCAGTACCTGGGCTGGCCCTAGTAGCCTTACCTTGGGTACTGAGGACCTCCAGGGGTTGCAGGAGCAGTAATCCAGCAGCATAGCTCCAGCTGGCCAGACTCTGGTTTTTGGCAGCACATGCTGCTGCCATGCATGCTGCCCCACTTTTATAAAGGTATGTGTTTCTTGACACAGGGATCTCCCAGTGTCCACCTGCCCCCTCCCCACCCCCATGTTGCAAACTAGCATGGGAAACAGCTGCATATGCCATGTATGCGGTACCACAAATCTGTGGCACTGCATACCACACTTTCGCCCTCGTCTAGATGCACCGAATATGTCAAAAATACATGGATTTATCATCCAAGGGCTAAAATGCAATTTTATAAATAATATAACTCTGAAGTATGGTAGAGGTATTGGTGAGTGTCAATATATTAAAAACAGGGAGGAGGCTATTCTTTTTCTACAGTTTTATTTTAATGTTTTTAGTAAAGTTATATTGGAAGAAGGTTTTTTCCCTTCTTTTTCTACAATATTTTTTTCCTTGCTCAAATTTTCATTTTGGTAACAATGAGTAGTGCCTGTGGTGTAAACATTACACACTAATTAATTAAATGTGTTAAACAAGATTAGTCTGGAAAGAGATATGCAGTTCCTCTGGGGTAAATGTTCAGTAAAATGTCAACTATGTTATGTATAAGATTTAGTACAAAGTAGCATATTCTTACTTAACCACATGCACACCTTTTCTGACAACATATAAAAAAAAAAGCCTTCATTGACAGATTTTGCATCTTAGAAAGAAGAGTCTCTGGTCTTCAACCTTAAATATAAAAATAGTAAATTTAAAGACAAATATACTTAAATCTTCCTCAGTGAAGGATGTTGAATTAGATTATTTCCTGAGGCCTTTTGCAGGTGTATAATTTCTGTCAAATTCACATTTATTTCCTATACCAGACACAACTGTCCGGTCTATAAATAGAATTCTTATGGATATATATTGACAATATAATACACTCTTTTATAAACATGGAACTGACAGCAGAAAAGAGCAACACCATGATTTACCAACACAAAAACATTTATTCTAATAAGAATGTGTGCAAGTATAAAAGTCTAATACTGGCTAAATATATATTTTGAGTGATATCTACTAATGATAGCACAAGAATACATATAATAGCCATACTGCATCTTATTATTAAATAAGAAAAAAATCACAGTATATCAATAAAAAAAGTATTCATTTTTTAAGTGAAACAAGTTAGCACTTGACTGCAGTTTTTTATCCTTAGAGAACTACTTGATCTTGGAAGAGGGGGAAGGGGAAATCAGCTAAAGTTTTTTTTTCCCCAAAGCTCAAAAATCTCTCGGTGATGATGCCCATGACATTTGGGAAATTAAATAAAGCCAAAACTTAATTCAGTGTTAGAAATAATTTATATATTGATTAATAGCATATTTCTTAATATAAAGTTTGTAACAAAGTCTGTACACAGATTGTAAAGCATTTATAAACTTCACAGCACCACTGAAACTTAGGAACATACATCCTCATCTCTGTTTTGTAGATTAGGAAACAGGTACAGAAAGATGAAGACTTAGTTTGGCACCTTGCAATCCACCCTGAATTAAATGTCATGCACAGTTACATACCCCTATAGCATCCTTCATGGCAAGTAGGATGGCTCAGCCTTTTTCAGGCTCCCTTCATCCTAGTTGAGATATGCCAGCATGTATGTGTAAGTCAGCAGAGTCAGGCTTCCATACACTCCCCACTGGACTGCATTTGAAGGGTGATGGTACTGCCACATGCTGGTACTGTTGACATAGTTAATCAGTATCAGAGACAAAGGCAAGGTTAAGTGGCACTTTAGAGACTAACTGGATCAGAAAGACACAAGCTATCACAGGCAGCAGCCTGTTTCACTAGATGTCTGACAAAGTAGGCCTATGATGGCTTATGTATGAATAAGTTACTATTTAAGATGCTGGTTTACCCTGTCTTTGTCTCTGATACTGGCTAACTATATCAAGACTAACAGTAGGTGGCACCACTCTTCAAAAGCAGTACAATGAGTAGTGTATAGAAGACTGACTTTGCTGACATGATCATAGTTTTGGCATATCTTAGCTAGGATGAAGGGGGCCTGAGAGACTGCTGTCAACACAGGAAGAGGAGTTATGTTGCAGTGAGATATTGAATGGTAACCCCTGCATAGTAGTAGACATGCCTCAGCCATATCCATGCAAACTATTGACTTTTACTTTGATGTGAATGGCTGTGACCTTCATTATGAACTTCTTTCAAATGGTCCTCTTAACATATCCAATGAATATCCTGTGTTCCTTCTAAGCTACTGCTAGGCACCATGCATTAGGGAATATCTAATGAAAACTGTCCAAGTATCTCTAATTCTGTAACTAAAAGCCCTATGATCTACATCTGTTTGAACAGCCAACATTATTTTCAAATTGTTAACAGGCCATTATGGACGGAACAGTGCTTGGGGCTTGTGAAGTTAATAAATGCAATCTTCAGTGACTTTTGCAGATGTCATTTGCAGGTAGCTAAAGCTTTGCAAGCCAGCTGCTGCATTACCAAATGATCTTGATTGTGGTTTTGGTAGAAAAAGCAATGCTACTCCTCTCTTACACTGCACCAGAAGGGGGCCAGGCTGTCATGACATTTTAGAGGTTGCAAGTTCAAGGCCATAGGAGAAATGTTCATGGTACAGCCCTGTCAGATTTTAATGAATCCACAAATTGTCCTAAATACCTTGTCACAAGAACACAAAAGAGAAAAGAACAGACTGTACCAGCAAAAGAATGAGAATAGTGACTAAGATTAAAAAAAAAAAAAAGAGGAGAATGAGATTGAGCAATACTTTTGGAGGTATTTTTCTTGAAACAGCATCACTCACTGCAGTCCCATTTCTTGGTTCGTAAGGCAAGTATGACAGATAAAAAAAGACTGTGTGAGAAATCTGGGATGATCAGTATCTTTTTCAGAATAGAAATAGTCCAGACTTGCTTCCTTCTGTGTTAAAAAGTACGTGAACAGTAGCAGCTTAAAGTTCTTACTCCAGCCTGGTACCAGCTGGCAGTGACCAATCTGATATGTACAGAACAGTTGTTGGGGTTGTGATATAGGTGTGAAGTATTATTAAGGAAATACTTTTGTTGCATATTTATAGGCTTGCCCATCCTCAAGAAATTATTTGGTTTTGCAAATGGCTTGGCATAGAAGGGGCTCCCCAGTTGTGTTGAGACAATTGATAGAACCAATATTTCTTTAACTTATCCAACCTGTCAAATCTACCAGATTTTGAAGTTCATGAATAGAAATGAGGGACTGGTATTTCCATCCTTGCCATAACACAGCATTAACCATTATGACACTTGCAGCTTGTAAAGGGGAGAAAAGAAGCAGCATCACAAGGTTCACCAAAGGAAACCAAGGAAAGCTTCAGGAATGACATGACTCAGAGCAATCCCTGCTAGGTCATGAGAGACTGCAGGGCTCAGGGAGCAGGGCTTATGGGGTTGGGGGCGCAAGTGTTTTTTTTCCTCACTCCTCCTGGTTGTGGGTCATGGGCTGAGTGGGGAGAGACTGATCGAGGTAATCAACCAAAGACTGCAGTGCTGGTGTCATCGTGAAGGCTTTGGCTTCCATGATCACAGTCTGCTCTACCGTAAGAGAGGTAGCGGTCTGCTGGGAAGTGATGGTCTGGAATGGCTGGCCTGCTCAGCCAGGTTTTAAACTAAGCACACCAGGGAATGGGTGGATAATCACCAGTGCAAGCCCACTAGGTAACTACTGCATAACCAGCAGGTTAGGGCACCCAAGGGAATCCACATCTACCTCAGCCCTGGAACGGTGCCTACCTGGGAGTGCAAAGAAGCCTAGGACTTCCAATGGGCACTTACTTGTTTGTACACCAATGCCAGGAGCTTGGGGAACAAACAGGAGGAACTGAACTTCCTGCTAAGCAAGGAAGACTACATTCTCATAAGGATAAGAGAGACTTGGTAGGACTCCACCCATGACTGGGCCACAGGTATAGATGACTATACCTTGTACAGGAGAGATCGTGCAGATTAAAGGGGTGGGAGTGTAGCTGTCTATGTCAAGGAAAGCTACATGTCCCTGCAAATTGACATTGGCACCCAGGGAGGATGACTGGAGTCCCTCTGGGTTAAAATATGTGGGGAACGTGGCACAGAGGACATCACAGTAGGAGTCTACTACAGACCTCCTAACCAAAAACAAGAGCTAGACCAGGAATTTGCCAGGAAACTGGCTGAGGCTGCACGCTCGCAGTGCATGGTTGTCATGGGAGACTTTAACTATGCAGACATCTCATGGGAAGAGCACTCAGCCAAATCTGATCAGTTGCAAAGATTGCTCACATGCGTGGATGAGCTCTACCTGACTCAAGAATTCTATGGGCTGACAAGAGGTAAAGGATTGGACCTGGACCTGTACTGGCCAAAGGGGATGATCTAGTCAGTGACCTAAGAATTGATGGAAAGCTGGGTGATAGTGATCATGAGCTGATCACCTTTACTATCCATTGCAAAGCTGGCAAGTCAGTCAGCAGTGCAGAAATCCTCAACTTTAGGAAAGCTGCCTTTGATAAGCTCAGGAGGCTCACTGTTGGGTCCCCAAGGAACCATTTCTTGACAGGAAGAGGAGTCCAAGAGGAGTGGTTGCTCCTCAAGGGAGCGATCCTGACAGCGCAAGGGATGTCCATCCCATCTTAGAGGAAGGGTAGCTAAAGGGCACAGCAACTCCCTTGGCTCAGCAGTGAACTCGAGGACCTCCTATGCCTCAAAAGAGAGACATATAAAGGATGGAAGGTTGGGATTACCACAAGGAGGAGTACTCAACACTAGTCCATAGCTGCAGGGAACAGACTAGGAAAGCCAAGGCTGCAACTGAACTCAACCTGGCTTCACATACCAAGGATAATAAGTCCTTTTTCAGATATGTAGGGAGCTGCCAAGGGTAACATTGGACCCCTCCTGAACCAAATGGGATAACTGATAACCGACACCCAGGAAAAAGGCAACCTGCTTAATAGGTACTTTGCATCAGTCTTTCGTCAGCCCAAAAGGGACTGCCCTGCCTAGCATGATGCAGGACGGCCAGGGTGAAGGCGTATTTATACCCAGTATTGGTGTAGACCTTGTAAAGGAACACCTTGAGAGACTGGACACCTTCAAATCAGTTGGTCCTGATGGATTATACCCTAGAGTACTCAAGGAGTTGGCAGGTGTCAAAGCCCAACCATTGTCAAAAATATTTGAAAACTCATGGCGCCTAGATGATGGTACCTGAAGACTGGAAGAGGGCCAATGTGGTACCCATCTTCAAGAAAGGATGGACAATAGATCTTGTGAATTACAGGCCAATCAGCTTGACCTCATTCTGGAGAAATTCTGGAGAAAATTATCAAACAGACTTTTCTTGATAAGCTGACTGATGGCAACGTCCTGAGGGACAGCCAGAACAGGTTTGTCATGGGTAGGTCTTGCCTGAGCAATCGCATCTCCTTCTATGATCGGGTGATGTAATACCTGGACAGGGGAGGAGAGATTGACATCATATATCTGGACTTTAAAAAATACTTTGATCTGGTGTCCCATGATCTCCTCATGGAAAAATTGGCCAACTGTGGCCTCAGCTATATCAAAGTCCAGTGGCTGGGAAATTGACTTGGAGGTTAGACCCAGAGAGTAGTAGTCAATGGAAGCAAATCCTTATGGTGCTCCATGACCAGTTGTGTCCCCCAAGGCTCTGTCCTTGGACCGGTTCTTTTTAACATCTTTATCAGCCTTGTAGACATTGGTATCAGAAGCACACTGGCCAAGTTCACCGATGACACTAAACTTTGAGTCATAGCCTACCTGAGGATAGGCTAGTGATACTTGCTGACTTGGATAAGATTAGAAAGTGGGTAGATATAAACCTGATGACATTCAATACCAAAAAATACAAGGTACTCCACCTTAGGGGTGAGAAGGTGGGAAAGCCTCAGCACACTTATAGGCTTGGCAGTGCTTCGCTCACTAGCACCATGGCTGAAAGAGACTTGGGGGTCATGAGTGACCATGAGATGAACATGAGCCACCAATGCAATGTTGCAAGCTGGTAAAGCAAACAAAACTCTGGCTTGCATCCATAGATGCTTCTCAAGTAAATTTCAGGATGTCATCCTTCTGCAGTACTCAGCCTTGGTGAGGCCACAGCTGGAGTACTGCATCCAATTCTGGGCTCCACAATTCAAGAAGATTATGTACTTTTGCCCCAAAAGTACATAAGGTGTGTGCATCAGGATCTGAGGGAACATCTGTTCATCAGAGCACCCTGAGGGATAACAAGGACCAATGGTCATAAACTCCTCCAAGACCTGGATATAAGGAAAAACTTCTTTACTGTCCAAGCCTCCAAGACCTGGAATAGACTCCCTCCAGAAGTGGTGCAGGCACCTACTCTGAACTCATTCAATAAATGTTTAGATGCTTAACTTGCTGGGATCCTTTGACCCTAGCTGACTTCTTGCCCCTGGGACAGGGGCTGGACTTGATGATCTTTAAGGTCCCTTCCAGCCCTAATGTCTATGAGATCTATGAAACAGACCTAATATCAAAGCAACAAGAAATGACAGAGGAGACTGAAAATGACACAGAAGTAGAGACATCTGAATGAGGAAACCAATCAAAGACTGGCTGGGGTCATCTAGACCCAGCACTCTTTCCTGCCTATGCAGGGGTTCGGACTCAATGATCTATTGAGGTCCCTTCCGACCCTAACATCTATGAACCAATAAGGATTGAGAATGCAGAGAAATTGAGAAGATCACTTAGAGCTGAAAGCCAACACAGACTGATAGAGACCTGTTAAAGTGTGTTTTAACTATGGGTTGAACTAAACTGCCAATATTAATATTATATGGGAATATGTTACATGAAAAGTGAGTGAAGTTTGGGTACCTTTAAGAGTGTTATGTATAAGTTGTTACATTTGCCCAGGAGGGAACAGCAGAACAGTAGGCAGAGTACAGCTCTCTGAATAAACAAGCTTTATCATTCTAAAGCTGACCTTCTTAGTCTTTTGAGAACAACACAGTCTGCTCCAGCTGAGCTGGGAGGCATGTTCTAGCACCCTCCAGCTTCTGGCCTGGGCCACGGTAGGCATGTGGCTGCATTTCTGGAATCAAAAAAGTAAATGTCTGTTCACTTGTTTAACAGTTCAATCTACTCAGTTTAGACTAACCTGAGAAGATTGAATTGATTTAGGCTCAGGCTGTCTGTACTTAGTCATGCTGTTCCACCTCTCAAGATTTCCAAGTGTATGCCAAGTGGAAATATCAAGGGAAACAAACAATTAAATCCTTTCCTCCAGGTGCATCATTAAGAACGTGCCCTAAAAACTGTCAATTAGTAAAGAACATCTTGCTGGATACTCAGAGCCTTTCACTTTCCCATTAGTAATCAACCTCTACCTTTCGTTCTCACCACACCATACTTCATCATGATCGTGAAGCTGCTTAGGTTTTAAACAGTTATTTTGTTCAATCCAAATAGCCATCAAGAAGAGGCAGCTGCCAGTTAGGCAGAGTAGCCTGACTGGGAGCAGGGCTCAGCTGTGCTCTACAGGAGTTGAGCTCTGAACTGCAAAGAGGCAGCAGTTTGCTGTCAGCAGCCGAGGAGAACACCACCCAGCTGGGCCACTGCTCAAAGCAACATCTTCGAGGTAAGAGCTGGGGCTATGGGGGAGGAGGAGGTCTAATGGCCTTGGGCATGACAGAAAACTGCATCCCACATACTGGGCTCCAGCCTGCACACACTCTCTGGCCTCCAACCTCACACTCCTGGGATCAGGGGTCTGAGACCTGTTCCCAAACCCTCCCTGGGTTATCCCCTTATTCCTGGCCCTGGAAACTTCCTTAATAGCACCCCCAGGCTCAGGGCCCCACCCCACCAGAGCTTCACATTGGCTCCTATATGCAGCCTCCACTGCAGAGTCTGGGCACTGCCACAGATCCCTCCACCAACTTGGTCCCTACCTCAGTACTCAGTAAGTCTGGAACCCCCCTGCTCGATCTGACCCACCAGGGATGTGGGGCTGGGTTTAGGAGGCATCCCATACTCACCTTTCACTGGAGCAGTAACTGACCTGGCATTTCTAGGGGACTGTCCTGCCACAGACAGTCCCAACAGGCCACCTGTCCTCAGCAGGATGCAGCTATCCCCATGTTTTTGAAGCAAAGTTGCTCCAATGTCTTCTTTAGAAGCATCTGTTGGCAATGAAAGTGTCTTTTAGGGTCATAGTATTTTAGTACCAGAGCTTTCATAGTTTCATAGTTGTTAGAGCTGGAAGGGACTTTAGAGATCATTGAGTCCGGTCCCTCTGCATCTAATGAAATGATCCCAGCAAGATGGGCGTCAAGATTTTTTTTGAAGATCACCAGGGTGGATAACTGTACCCCTTCTGCGGGGAGTCTGTTCCAAATTCTCGGCACTCAGCTTGTAAAGAAGTTTTTCCTGAAGTCTAGCGTGAAGTGATCTTCAATCAGCTTGTGCCCATTGTTTCTTGTCCAGTACCCTGGGGGGCCTTGGTGAATAGATGCTCGCCAAACCCTCATATATGCCCCAATATGCTTATAGGCTGCAACCAAGTCCTTCCCTGAATCTTCTCTTCTCCATGCTGAACAATCCCAAGTCCCACATATAAGCCTTTCCTCATATGACCTTGTCTCCAGACCTCTAATCATGTGTGGCCCTCCTCTGGACTCTCTTGAGCTTCTCCACATCCTTCTTAAAGTGTGGCACCCAGAACTGGAGGCAATATTCCAGTTGTGGTCTCACCAAGACTGCCTAAAGCAGGAGGGTGACATCCTTTGCCTTGCTTGAAATGCCTTGGTAGATGGATGCCAGTGTTTGGTTAGCTCTGCCAACTATGGCATCACATTGGTGGCAAATGCTCATTTTGTTGTCAATCATAACATCCTGGTCTTGTTTAGTTGTGCTGCTGGCAAGCAGAGCGCTGCTGAGCCTGTAGGTGTTTCGTGGGTTATTTCTCCCCAGATGGAGCACTACATTTCTTTGCATTAAATGACATCATGGTCAGGTCTGCCCACTTTAAGAGCCTGTCCTGGTTGGCCTGTATTCCCAGCCTGTTATCAAGTGTTACAGTGCTCCCCCATAGCTTGGTATCATCAGAAAACTTTGCCAGATTGCTTGTATTTTTTTCCTTCAAGTTTCTAAAATCAGCTTTATGTTCATGTTCCTATATCCACCGAGCATTCTTTTGTAGGAGTAATCTAAGGTCTGCTCTGCTAAGTTAGGTAGATATTTCCCTACATAACTGATCATTCCCAGTAATCATTGCACTCCTTCCTTATCCATAGAGGATGGCATGTTTTTAATGACTTTAACCCTTGCAGGGTTGATTTGCGCTCCTTTCTCAGAGAGCATTTATCCCAGCTTGGTTATTTCTTTGACCCTTTGCATTTTTGTTTGTTCAGTTTCAAACCTGCTCTGCCAGCTCTTTCTAGTGCCTTTCTTAGCCTCAAGTCATGTTCTTCCATAGTAGTTCCCTAAAATAATACACCTTCAATATAAACCATAGTTCCTTCAAGACCTTAACAAAGGTGTTGCACCTTTCTGTAAAATACTTCAGATGCAGACCACAGTCCAAAAGGAAGTCTATGAAAACAGTACCTTATGAAGGGTGTATTGAAGGTACATAATCTAGCACTATTCTTTTCTAAGGAACTTGCCAAAGCCCAGAAGAGGCATCCAAAATGGAGAAATATTCTCCAAAAAGCTTCTGCCATGTTGCCAAAAACCTCTTCCCTGGTGAGAATGGGAAAATACTCCCTTTTGATGTACCTGTTCATTTGATTCTGATCCAGACACAGTCTCAAGGATCCATATTTTTTTTTTCTAGTATAACCAGTGAATGAACTCAAGAAGTTGGTTGCTCTACTTTTTCTATTATGTCCATGTTCACTGGTTCTATTATGTCTATCTAATTCCCTTTTCAGTTTCTCCTTCAGTACAAGGGGGGGCATTTCTTGGTGCATGTATAGTGGGAGTACTTGGTTCTCTTAATTCTATCTTGTACTCAGTTGACAGTTTCCTTACACCTTGAAACACGTCATAAACCTCTTCTATGTTCTTGCTTTCTAGTCCCTCAACAGCATGCATTCTCTTAATTAAAATTAGAATTTTACATGTTCGCAGCACAATAATTGGCACTAGCTTTCTTGGGGCTGTTGCAAACTGAACTTTTACTATATTACCCCTGTGTCTAACATGCAGTGCACAAACACTCTTGGTTACAATCACATCCTCATTGTATGCTCTAAGTCTCACTTTCCTATTCTCATAGTACATAGATTTTGTTTTCATTTTTTTGAATAATGTGTTCTGGTATTACCTGTGTCCCTGTATCTAATTTAAAAGTTACCATTAGACCGTTGGTGTCCACAGTGAATACCTAATCCTCAGAAGAATGAACTGCTTCTTGCATTATGCCAGTGAGGAATTCTTCCTTTTCCTCATTGCATACAGCACGCACTTGCTGTTTCTTGTGTGTTGCATCCTGCTCCCTTCTGCAAACTCTTGCATTGTGATTGAATCTTTTGCATTTGTTGCAGCACTTACCAAATGCAGGGCATTGCATAGGTTTGTAGTAAGCTCCACAGCATCTGCAGCTGACCATTGTTTTTTCAAGCAATTCTCTTTGGCCTGTACTTGCCTACTTCATAGTGAAGTCCTTCTTTCTTTATTGTTTATGTGTTGCCTTAGGCTTTTGCAGTTTTGTAATCCTGTCTAGTTCAGCTTGTTTTGTTTTTTCCTCCAGCTTCTGCAGCCTGGCATTTGTTATCTCAGTCACTTGGCCTATTCTAACTGTTTTTTCCAAATTAAGCTCAGGATTTTCTAGCCATCTTTTCCTGAGGCTTGTATCCCTTATACCCAATACTATTTGGTCTCTGATCATGGACTTTTTTAGGTCTCCAAAGTTGCATGTCTGGCTCAGCAGTCTGAGGTCTTTGACAACCTCCTCTATTGTCTCTCATTCTTTCTGCTGTCTCATGTGGAAATTATACCATTCAAATGTTTCATTTTGTTTGGGCATATAATATTCTTAAACTTTTTTATTGTTGTGTCATAGCTTTTCTGTTCTGGTTCTGACAATTGTAGTCTCTTATGAGACATAGCAGACCCAGAAGCTCTGTTTTAAAAAAAAATACCTACCTTGAATGAATCTTCTTTCTCTGTAGCTCCACTGGTCATCATATATATGGAGAAGCTCTGATTACATTTATTTAATTTTCTTCCGCATTGCTGGACAGCTTTAACTTCTCTGGAATGCTACGATGCTCCATTTTTTAAATCTTTCTTCACGCCCCACTTCTCTTGTTCTCCAAAGACCAAGGAGTTAAGCTTATATAGAACAATAAATCTTGTTTATTTAGAGAGCAGTACCTTGCCTACAGTTCTGCTGTTCCCTTCTGCAATCCCTGGGCAAATGTAACAATTTATATATAACACTATTAAAGGTTTCCACACACAGATAGCTTACACAAAGGCTAGCCCTCCCACCATAGAAGGAGAGGTTTGTATGGAGGTGCATACACACTCAGGGCTACTTACGAGCCACCTGTTAAGCTGGTCTCTAGTATACTGGAGCAAAGAGTAAGTTGGTATGGCTTATTTTTTCTCAGGGGTAAACACGGAGTTGGAAAGGAATCCATATTGTTATGGCCTGAGTATTTTCTTCAGAACTTTGCAATCCTCAGACGTTACCTGTAAGAATTAAGGGCAGAGGTGTATATTTCTGGCATCAGGCTGTGGAAGGCTTTTCTAGCATTTTGTGATGAGGTGCAATGGTATACTTTTAAATTTCCTAACAAGGAAATGTCCCTGGTTCATTGGTCCATATTTCTGTATTTGTTTCTATTGTCTCTTAATAGATATTTTTAATTTACTGTAGAATCCCAGATTCCGATTATGTCTACAAAGACCAATGCAAATTCCTAGGTAGATACTGAAGCTAGTTAGATTTGGTACTAGAAGCAGTGCATACTACACTAGTGGATGTGTCTACATTTGACTTTACTGTGCAGTTGCCTAATTAACTATTCAGTAAATATTTCAGTGTCTACCTATATGCTCGTATAAGGGCACATGAAACTAACTCTGCAGCACGGTAGTACTTGTAAATATAAATACTACTCGCTGCAGATTTTTTGTGTTTGTGTGCAAAAGTGCACATGTAGATGCTGACCAGCTGGCTGAGGCACAGTGCCAAGGCACACTCATGCCCCAGCCACCCCTTCACTGAACATTAAGTATTTCCCCCTGCCAGCTGGGGTTGCTGTGACCTGGCTTGATGTGCTGTGCTCCAGGTGCACATAGAGACATGTGCCTGGGAGCTTCCTAGGAGCACCAAACTGCAGAGTAATAAACTCTGCAGTTTATGTACCCTCTGCCTGGCATAATATACTCTGCTTCTCTGGAAGGTAAATTAGTCCAGGTTAGGTGATACACTAATTTAACTATCCTGCTTCTCATAACTAAAGTAACTTAAATAACTCTTTCCAGCAGCAAATTCTGGTGGTGTGATTAAAGCCCTGTGGACTTACTCAAGTTACCTTTAATTGCATTAGCTTGGATACCAACAGCTGTGAAATAGGGCAGGTTTGGCTTCCATGTGGGATGCCTAAATTTGACCAGGAGGTTAGGTCCTTACTCAGTGTCTGAAAAAACTGTACTTCTGTGACTTCACCGCTGGCAGTATGCAAGCAAGCTATGCTGGATACATACTAAGTACACTACCATCATGCTTCTGACTGATTGCATCAATAGATATAGCCATGGTTCATCTGGGTATTATATACCTTTACACAATACACCACATACAGGAAAGTTTATGAAAATTTTCTGAAATAAATTCTAATCAACAGGAAAGAAAGTGTTGTCAAAAATCAATAGCTCATCACAAGTTAAATGAAAACAAAGTTGTAAAAATAAGAGACTTAAATTTGACAGTTAAAATGGGAATCGGATTCCCATGTCTTCAGATTGATGAAGGCTGCAACAAGGCATACAACAAGATATTAGAGTATCATATGTAAACATTTAGGTTGCTCTAGACACAGAAATATTTTCTTTCATTAATATTTGTATTATAGTAGTGGCTAGAGGCACTATCAATGTAAGAACAAAATAGTATTAGCTGCTGTAGATGTACACAGGCCTTTGAGAGATGTTATTTTTGTAATGCTACAAAATCTGTAGCTTTACAAAAAAATTAAGTGCTGTGGATGGCCACATGTGCACAGCCCCCTAGCTGGAATGCAATAAAATGTCACAAAGACGCACTCTGGGGTAGTAGGCAATTTCTCCTTATCTCTACCCAACCCTCAGTGTAACCTATTAGTGAGCATATGGCTCACTGACAGGCTTTTCCTATCAGAGTTCTCTAGACTGAGACTAGAAACTACTGATCTGGCAGTATTCTCCAGTCTTGGGCTGCTTGGGAATTCTGTAAAGACTTCAGCAGTCAAGAAGGCAGGGAGTGGAGAATGCCACTGGGCCGTGGCTGCCTTGGAGCCCTTTATATATCCGGGCCGGTAAGTATGTACATAGTTCTCTCAACTCACCATTAAAAATAATAATTCTAAAGAAATGACTTCTGTACAGCTGCAGAAGTGTTTGGGCTCCGGATGCCTATTAGCCAGGACATGTAAAGGGCTATCAAAGAGATGGGAGAGCAGGGGACTGTGTGATGCTGGTGAAGAATCCACACATTACATTTGTTTCAGTATTAATAACTGTCATAGAATAATAGAGAACGAGGGTTGTAAGGGACCTCAGACTGTCATCTAGTCCAACCCACTGGTCAAAGCAGGACCCCAACTATATCGTTCCAGCCACATCTTAAAAACCTATAAGAATGGAGATTCCACAATCTCTCTAAGTAGTTTGCTTCAGTGTTTCACTACCTTTCCTAGTGTGACGGTGTCGGGCCATCACTAGGGGCACGAGAGGGACCCCTGGGGTCGAGGGGAAGCGAAAGAAACTTACCAGGGAAGTTGGAGCAGGGGGAAGAGGAACCGCACCAGCCGCAGCAGACGCCGGCACAGCCGCGTGAGCCGCGCCTCCGCCGCTCGTTTAAGCGGTTGAGGGGAGGGACCGCCTCCGGAAATCGCGTGGCATAATCTACCATCACCAGGATATACTGGTATCCATTGCATGATTTTGGTAAGGGTCCTACTACATCCAGGGCCACCCTGGAAAAAGGCACCTCGATTATAGGCAGGGGTCGTAAAGGTGCCCTAGGAGGACCCCACTC
>JAGPOW010003395.1:66241433-66258389 GCA_030014935.1 Caiman crocodilus | reverse complement strand
CCATAACAACACCATGTGATCTAGGGCAGATCTTGCCACATGAGGGGTTGGGCTTTGAGGGTCTGCCTGGGTTGTCCTTCTGATGTCATGAACCATGTGGTGTTGATGTCACACACCATGTGACGGGGTAAGGGGCGGAGTTGTTGATGTCACGCACCATGTGACTGGGGTCAGGGGCGGAGTTGCTGATGTCACGCACCACGTGATCGGGGTTAGGGGTGGGGTTGCTGATGTCGTGCACCACGTGACCGGGGTCAGGAGTTGGAGTTGGTGATGTCACACACCATAAAAAGGGGAAAAGGGGTGGGGTGAAGGGGGCGGGACTTCTGGTCCTGCCCACCTGTCACATTTGCATTGAAGGGCAGAAAGCTTATATACTACTAACCCAGAAATCCTGGAGCAAGATCTTTCAAAGGTTCCCATAAATGTTCTTTTGATAGCATAGAGAAAGCTAATCCAGATAAATAAGGGCTACTCACATGTAAGGGTTTGCAGAAATAGGCCCAAGTGATTGGTTCGTCTTCTGCATGTTTTGCTGTATCATATCAGACACATGTGCCACAAAGTTTCTGACTCAATTAAAAAATAATTTAAAAAGGTACTTGTTTTTGATTAGATATAAAAGTGCTAGTTGGCCTTTTTCAGGTTTGCTGTACTCAAGGGACAGCAGAGACAAACTATAAAAGGTCCATTTCTAATATATATATATATATATATATATATATATATATATATATTTATTCTAATAAGAATGCTTAAATGTTTTGATTCAATAGATCACCATATCCTTATACTTCACTCTTGAAATATTCAGTATTAAAATCTGATTGACTTCCTGTGCATTTGTGACTATATGTGACTTTATAAACATGTAAGTATTCTTTACATATTCACCTCTAAGTCCTATTGATAAGATTTACATAAGCTTTTTAGTGATCGGGTATGATATTGTTATTTTTAGTGCATCTTTGTGAGTGGGAATGTGTGTTCCCTGGGGACAAATAGCAGTGCCATATATTTGTGCCATTGCTAGTGGTCCCCAGGGAATGCCCCTGCACTTGTGCTCTGGTGTATGGCAAGTTGCCATGGGTGGGGTAGGGAAGGCTTGAGCCAGCACTTGGGCTGGTCCCAGCAGCTTTACCTGGGGCTCTGAGGTCTTTCTGGGGCTCCAGCAATAGTAATCCAGGCACACGGAGCCTGGCTGGCAGCTGGAGTATGGCTCTGGCTGGCCAGCCTCCAGTGTCAGGCATCACATGATGCCACCATGTGCGTGGCCCTGCTTTTTTGCGGTATGGGGGTTTTTGACACTGGGATCACACTGCAAATTAGCAGTGCAGTGAATGCATACATGTGCAGTTTGCAGCACTACAGACAGGTCTGTGGTAGGTCAAACCACACGTGAACACTTGTGGGGACATGCCCTCTATGTTTAATGATAAGGACTTTTACAATATAGGCAGAGTTCGTATTAATTACTTATCTTAAATACTAAATACAGATGCATTTTTCCAGGGTCACAAACATTCTGCCTATGTTTAACTAATTAGCTAAATACTTAAAATGGAACAGTTAATTCTTATGGATTTAATCCATTATAAAAATTGCACTTTTGAAAAAAATGAAAATTTAATGTTTACCTGTTGTTATTAATATATATGGCTAGGATTTAGTTTCAGGAGCCCATTGTCAGTGATGTGCACTATGTACGTATTATCTGTCATAAGGAAAGCAACAGTATGCTGTGTGAAGTACTGAACAAGGTCTACAGGCAATCTGGGATGCCACAAACAGCAGGAAACACTCAGGGACACAATTAAAGGGAATGTAATTCATCATCTGGAAAAACCTCTAGCCTGAACATTTTGCAGTAATTGCTATATGCAGACAGAAGCAAAATGCAAATATAGAAAATCTTTCTTCAAGCAAGATGAATGCAGCAAATTGATAGTTCATTAGCATCTGGAGGAGAGTTTAGGTCAAGAGTTTTCATACATGGTGCTGGCCTTCCAAACAAATATACCAAACAACCAATTGAGGTCATACTCTTCTGTGTCCTTCATCTCCTGTGCAGCTCTGTAACTCCTAGACAATTTGTATCATTCCCAGAGGCATCAAAACATCATTTTACATAATACAGGAAAATCACGGTATTCTATAAGTACTAGACAAAAGGGCTTCAATCCACAAGAAGAACATTAATCATCAAAGGGACCTAGGCATTACTATCATGAGTGCTACAGGGAATGTGTACATGAGATGCTTAATGCTCAGTAGACTAATTCTACTTTGCATTAGTACACCATGGAAAACTGTGCTAATGTACTAATACACAGTAGAATTAGTCTACTGTGCATTAAGCACAACGGAAAGACTTTGAACCATTGCTACTGCATATTAGCACTGGCTACTGAACATTTATGTAGTACCTCATATTAGAGTACTAAACTTAATGCACTGTATCAATTGTGCATTAATGCACATGTAGATGTGCCCACATTGTATTACACTGAGTAACTCAGTCACCAAATGTAATCTACTCTTCTGAGATGAGCATCAATTTCTATGCAATTCATAGGAAGGTAAGATATTGATGAAAGGGATCCACAAAAACCTGAATACTGAGTGGGAAACCATCCAAACTATCAAATAAGAAAGGACAACCTGAGAGGTGGATCCAAAGCCCTGCTCCACACTAGGACAGCATTCCTCAAACCACTCCTGCAATTAGGAACCTTAAGCAGCCTTTTCTCATAAAACACAGCTAGGGAAGGAAGCAATAAAATAGCTCAATGTTTAGCACATACAGAACTTTACCTTCCTATGCTACTGACTGGAGGCACAGGAGCCTCCAGTGTTAGGTAACAGTTGGGTGATGGAATTGAAAGCCTACATATTAGATTTATGTACCTGATGCAACCCCTTTGCAGAGCTATTCCTAGATCATTACTCTTTAAATAAATTAAAACATTCTCTGTATATCAAATGCAATCTCCAGAGACTCCTCATTTGATTTAAATGGAATTTGTGCCATGGTAGAAGGCATCTAGAAATTGATTTTTTGCTTCCATTCAAGTAGCTAAAAAGAAAAACAAACAAACAAACCCAGGAACTTTTATCCTGCAGGATCAAACATTCAGTGATTTATCTCAAGCACACCAAAATCAATGTAAGGATCAGATGACACTCATAATGAGGACTAAAGATCTGGCCCATTGTCTGCTCTTCAGGATGCTTTGCCTAAAATGCTTTCATTCTTTGGTTAAGTAGAATTTGATATTATGTTCTTAGTGATATATTTTTCAGAATAGACCTATAAAGAGATAGATGAAATAAGAATAGGCTTGAGAAGGGGGTGAGGAAAATCTTTGGTTTCTTGAATTGCATTTTGTGATGGGGATGTCACAGGGAGAAACAGAAGGGAGGACCCCAAAATACCGGGGAGGGGGGGAGCCCTGAGGTCAGGAAATCTCAGAGGGGAATGAAAGAAAAAGAAAAGATAAAGGGAGATACTTACTTGCAGTGGGACCTGCAGCAAAGCCAGAACCTGAAGAGGAACCCGTACGGCTCATCAGCCATTCCTTTATACAGCTGCAGCTGGCCGGTTATGTCAGCTGTGATCTCCGGCCAGCGGAAATAAAATGTGCCACTGGTAAAAAGAAAAGGGGCAGATTGACGCTGGCAGGAGCACTGGCAGGAGGTGTCTCCCCGAAGCTCCTGCAGGAGCAAAAGGAGCCAGAAGCTGCTTTTCCCAGCAGGGAAGGACACTTTAGCGCACGCTGCAAGCCAGAGATTGCTGGCTGCAGTAAAAGGAACAGGGAGCCAGAGGTGGCTCTTCAAGACTCGGAACCCAGGCAAAAGGACAGAGGGGCACAGGAGGACCCTGACCCCATGGCCAGAGCAGAGGGGCTGCAGAGGCCAACACAGTTCACGGCACCAGACCAGGTGGGACCATTGAGGACACCGGGAGATCCAAAAAGGCACATCAGGTGGGAGACAGGAGGCAAGAGCAGCACAAGGGGATGTGAAACATGGCCCCCAACAGCGTAGTGCCAACCCAGCAGGTGACGAGGGGGCAGACGTCCACCGGAGGACCACAGCCGGTCGAAGAAACCAAAGGCTGGGCAACAAAGGAGAAGAATTATGGTGAAGTCCACAGGCTATCCCAACCAAATATAGGGCTGAACATAGCCCCGTAGTGTCATGAGCGGGTGTTAGCAACTAGGGAGAGGGAGTCTGGCAAGGGGGCAGCTAAGCCCTTCAGAGTGCATCAGTGATTTTCTTTTGTATTTTATGTTTCCCACTTTCGGAGGGGTTGAGGGTCAGAGCTCATGGAGCCTGATTGTTACTTGAGATTCAGGGTTGGTTGGTAGCCTCAGGGAAAGGGTTATGGCCTCGTGGCCTGGGTAGGATATCACAGGCTGCTTATGCTTAGGCAGGGAAGGCCACCCTGGCGAAAGTAATCAGGGGCTCAACGGTCAGAAATCTGGCCAGGAGGATAGCTGTGACCTATCGAGGCTGGGCATAAGGGTGAAGTAGAGGGGAAATGGAGCCTCACAGAAGACCGCCGGACAGACGTTCCACCATTGAAAGACTCCCAGTGGTTGGACCTTCCACTGAAATAATATTCAAAGTCATGGCGGGTGAAATTGGGGAAGACCACACCGGAAGCAAATACCTACTTGACGGACCACTGGGGACAGTAAGGTGAACACCATTGAACATCCAAGCCAGAGCCACACGTGACCAGATGTTTGAGGTCAGGTTGGCAAAGGGGGCAAAATCCCAGGTCCAGTCACAGTACTGGCCCACCCACCTGTCTTTGGGCAAGTCACCTGCCTTACTCACCAGCCGCACCTTGCTGTAAATTAAAGACGTTAGTTAGGCAGGAAGCTGCCCTTTGAGTACCCTGATGTCTAAGGGTGGTAAACACATGACTTCTACCTCTCTGTATTGTGCCCCGTGCCTCACAGATGTTCCTGTGAGTTGTGCTATGCTCTGCCTTGAGGCTGGGTCCAACTCAGGTCACTGTTAGACCTTCTCATACTGCCCTATACAGGGACTTACACATACACGTACACAGGGCCTCTCACTTGGGCCCCTAGTGCTCTGCCTGCTCTCACCAGGCCTCTTCCACTCATGCCTCTTTTAGGCCTCTGCTTCTCTCCAGTATCATAACCCACCAGACTGGTGGGGGCTAGGGTTAAGGAACCTCTACCTACCTTTCACTGAGGAGGTAACTGGCTTGGCATTTCTTGGGGCCTTCCTCACCACAGGGAGTCCCACCAGGCCACCCTTCCCTATCAGGGCATAGTTTCAGGTTATACCCAGCACCAGGGACCCCCTGCCATCTCTATAGTTCTTGCCCTTACCTCCAAGATGTTCCTTGAGCAGCAGGGCAGCCAGGTGGTGTTGCTCCCTCAGCTGCTGGCAGCAAACTGCTGCCTCAGCCCTGAGAGGCAGAATCTTAAAATGGCTGCTTCCTCAGGGGTGGCCAGCACCTGTCCGCTGCCTGCTCTCTTTCTTAAAGTGGCAAGCACCAAAGGTGCTCTGCCACCCACCTTCCCCCTTAAAATGGTTCCTCAGGGAGGGAGGTATCCCAGATGATCACAAAGCAGGCTCCCTAGCAGCCTGCAGCAGCCCTTAAGTGGTGAGCACCCCCACTGGTGCTCTGCCACACATTTATACTGAAAAGGAAACACGTATACTACAACCTGAAGAAAGTTCGCATTTTGACCCTTGCTTTGCAGGTTTGTGTGAACATGATATATGCATACAAACACAGATCCCTTCATTTCTTATCTTTCAAAGCTAATCCAAAAACTCTTCTCCTCTCCTTAAAGTTCTTGTTCTGAGGACTTGAAATGGAGTAATTTGCTATTCAGAAACCACTTTTTCTGACACGATAAGGAATATGTCGTGTTAACAACTAATTCTTTTCCATGACTTGCAGAAACTGGTGGGACTGATAATGTTTCAATTGGAATGATCTTCACACAAGATTTGGGAACAAAGTGCCACTTCTGTGATGACATTTTAGGCACATCTATCTAGTTTGTATAACAAGTATGTAGTCCACATGCTCAAATTGATAATTTCAACAGAAGCTTCACCCAAATGCTTAAGGCTAGTATTAGGGCAATCCTTTTCATAGCCAGCATTCCTTGCATCCACAATTTTTAAAGCAAATGTTATTAATTAAATTTTGGTCATGTGAAGTATTCTTTGTTCATGTTTGAAACAAGAATAATTAGGAGGAATGCAGGTAAGGTGATCAGAACTAGAAGATAAATGGTCTAAGGATACCAGAGACCTAATCATGGTAATCTGACATTCTTTGAAACCAGTTTATTTGGAAGTTAGAGTATTGCTAGATGGAACCTATAAGAGACTAAAACTGAAAACAAATACTGAAAAGCAACAATGTCAGCTTGGCTAAAAAAACTATTTATCTCCCACTAAACAAAGTTATTCCCTCTCCTAAGTTAAACATCTTTAAAAAAAAAAAGAAGAAAGGAGAGAATGAATTTACAATGACTCGATATGACAGTGGTTGCACAATTTTACTGGCATCAAAATGTAATTAGAATACTTATTTATTTCCTTATAATGAGAAAATAAATGGGGCACAAAACAATATCCACTGTTTTACATTTTTTTATGTAACTCCATGGTTTTTTTTCCCCATTTAGATTATAAACCTTCTGTTGACTTTTCTCATAAAATGCCATAAGAAAACAATCCAATTTTTCAAAAATAATTAGCATAAGTCCCATTGACAGCTGACCCTACTATAACTGTTTCCATATCCAAAATATCTATCAATTGTTCAAGTAGGCTGCTATTTTGTAGCCTAACCTCTTATTTATCTACATGCTGCCATCTCCAAGCCCTCTGTCTTGTTGAATGATTACATAAAGAAATTCCATCTTTTGACCAGGTAGATAACACTCTGGAATGAACAGAACAAGATCAGTAAGGTGCCAGAGTGGTTGCCTGCTAAACATACAGGATCTTGAAATGAATTTATTGAAAAAATATGTATGTGCACCTTATTAAAATGTGATAAAATCTTAAATGTATACCAGTTGGGAATTATTTAACTCATACTTCCTGAAGGCTAAGCCAAAGAGTTTAATAGGCTCATAACATTTTATAAACATTCAATTTCTGAATAAACAATACAGGGAAGTCTTTTCCAACAAATTTTTTGCATGAAAAAGTTTTAAACTGAGTGTTAATATCTGGATTCTGAATTGTTTATTATACTGTAAAATGTATGTATGTTTTAATTTCAAGGCCCATTACATTAGACAAGAGAATGCAACTAGCCTTGTAGAATCATTCAGCTTTAGGCTGCAGAAGATATTTAAAAAACAGAAACCAAACAAAAAAACCCAATAAATCTCTGGAGATCATACCAAAGACTTCATAAATGATATGAGATAGAACTTGTGAAAGGTCACTGAGCCCAAAAATGATGCAATGTATGTCTATTATTCTCCTTTAGATTGAATCCTCAGGTAACCTTTTGTGCCTTCTTAGATTGTTAGCACTAAACTTTGGGTATGCATCTATTGATATAATTTGTGGGTTTTTTATATTTTCACTTTTACATGTTAATGTTCACATAAGCAAAAACCAAATGAACTAACAGAAATAGGTTTCTGAAGAGCTTGCTTTCTAGAAGGATACACAGGATAATTGCCCACAAACTGGTCAAGTATTCCATAGCTGTGTATTTTATTTCCTCCTCCACTGTCAATAAAATTAGGATACGGCCTTATGATAGCTAGGGCCAAGTGCAGGCAGTAACCTTTTACTGGTAAAAGTGATCAGAAACCAATCTATACTTGTAACAGAACAGAAGTTCAACATCTGTAGACTAGTTTAAATTTGACACAACCTGACCTAAGATCATCCCCTTCCTCCTCCTACCCCCGGCCCCCAACAAAGTTTGGTTCACTACTGAACTAAAGTGTGCTATTTACAGAAAACTGTAAAATTTAGATCTTTTCTACCTTGGGCTTTTTGAATGTCTGCACATCACCTCAGATAGTAGTGTGCCTTAGTTAAAACAATTCACAGCAAACATTTTAACAGGTTTGTTTAACACTCAACAGTTGTTAGATTACAGTGTGCAAAGTAAACAAATGCAGATCTTTAGTTGCAGATATAGGAGCTAGACATTTTGCTATAAGTATTGTTTTACATACCTTAAGTAAAGGTTTCTAACAAGAAGTTCATAGATTCATAGATTGTTAGGGGCTGGAAGGGACCTTGTAGATCATTGGGTTCAGCCTCCCCCTCCTATCCCACCCTAGGCAGGAAGACAACTGCAGTCAAGTTACCCCAACAAGATGACTGTCTAGTTCTGCTCTTGAAAATCTCCAGGGTAGGTGACTGAATCACCTCTGGAGGGAGTTTATTCCACAGTCTGGACATCCTGACTGTTAAGGAGTTTTTCCTGGTATTAAGCCTGAAGCAGCCTTCCAGGAGTTTATATCCATTGGTCCTGGTCTTCTCCAGGGGTGCCCTAAAGAACAGTTGTTCACTGAGCTCCTGATACTCCTCTGATATAGCAGGAAGCCACTATCGAGTCCCCTTTTAACCTTCTCTTCCTTAAGCTAAAGAGGCTCAGTTCCCTCAGCCTCTCTTTGTATGGCTTGCCTTGCAAGTCCCTGATCATATGGGTGGCTCTTCTCTGGACCCTCTCAAGTTTTTCCATGTCTGTATTGAAGAGAGGTTCCCAGAATTGGATGCAGTTCTCCAACTGCGATCTCACCACTGCTGAGTACAGTTGGAGTATCACTTCCATAGTTTTACATGAGATGCATGCCAGTGTATTATTTGCTCTGCTGGCCACCATGTCACACTGATGACTCATGTTCATTTGATGATCAGTCAATATCCCTAGGTCCCTTTTGGCCATGGTGCCTGTCAGGCTGTCACTTCTGAGCCTATATGTATGTTGAGAATTATTTGCCTCCAGATGGAGCACCTTACACTTGGAAGTGTTAAACTTCATCTGTTCTCAGTCTGCCCTACTCTCTAGCCTGTATCTGCAACCTATTTTCTGGCATGGCCACATTACCCCATAACTTGGTGTCATCCGCAAACTTGGCCAGAGAGCTTTTCACTCCCCGATCCAAATCATTGGTAAAGATGTTGAAAAGCACTGGTCCAAACACGGACCCCAGAGGGACACTACTGGTCATTTTGTCCCAGGATGACACAGACCCATTCATGAGAACTCTCTGCGCCTACCATGTAGCCAGTTTCCTACCCACTGAACCATTGAGCACCTGAGCCCACAATCTTCCAGTTTTCCCACAAGGATATTGTGGGATACCAGATCAAAATGTTTTGGAAATCTAGGTATATAACATCTACCTTGTCTCTCATGTCCAGGTGGTGAGAAACCTGTTTGTAGAAAGAGATGAGATTGGTAAGACAAGACCTACCCATGACAAAACCATGCTGGCTGTTGTTCAGAATCTTACCTACTGTGAGCGTTTCACACACAGATTCTTTGATGAGCTGTTTCAGGATTTTCCCTGGGATAGAGGTTAGGCTGATTGGCCTATAGTTGCCCAGGTTCTCCCTCTTCCCTTCTTGGAGATGGGCACAATGTTGGCCCTCTTCCAATCCTCAGGGATTTCCCTGGTGCACCAAAAATTCTGAAAGAGCTTTGCCAGGTGTTTTGCAATGACCTCAGCCAGCTCCTTCAACATCCTCAGATGGAGTTCATCTGATCCTGCTGACTTATAAATGTCTAACTGTTCTAGTTGGTATTGCACCCACTCAGCATCCACAGTGGGGAGGCTGTCAGTCCTGGCATGTCCCCTAAGAGCCTTATCTCACTTGACTTTCCCCATGGTCCTGTGAAATACCAAAGCAAAGTGGGCATTCAGGAGTTCAGTTTTTTTTCCTGAACGTCAGTTACCAGCTGTCCTGAGGTATTAAGTAAGGGTCCCACACTTCCATTTGTTTTCCTTCTACTGTGTACATACCTAAAGGAGGACTTCTTATTGTCCTTGATTCCCATGGCTAACCTAAACTCAGTCACTGCCTTGGTTTTCCTGATCATTTCCCTACAAATTCTGTTCACTATAGTATAATCCTCCTTGAGAACCATCCCTAGTTTTCACTGCGTGTACACCTTTTTTTTCTTTTTTAAGAGGACCACAATGTCCATATTAAGCCAGGAGGCCTTACTACTTTTGCTCTTTGCAGGAATGGTGGTCTTTTGTGCTTCAAGGATCATGTCCTTGAGCAACGACCACTCTTCATGCACCCCGTTTGCCTTCCCTTCCTGGTCCCTCATCACCTCCCCTACTAATGCTCTGAGCTGTTGAAGTCTGCATGTTTGAAGTCCAGGACTTCAGTCCTGCTGGTTGATTTGTCAACCTTGTGGTGAACAGTGAACCTATTCATTTCATGTTCTTTGTCTCTCAGGTTACCCTCAACATTCAAGCCACACACCAGATCATCTCCCTTGGCTAAGACCAGGTCTAGGAGAGCATTATCTCTGGTTGGCCCTTGCACTTCCTGGGTCAGAAAGAGCTCCTCAGTCACAGTCAGGAAACTATGTGAAAGATCTGACCTAGCCAAGTGTTCCTCCCAATCTATGTCCAGGTAATTGAAATCACCCATGACACCCAAGTCCCTTCCACATGTGGCCTCTGTCAGTTCTCAAGAGAACTCCAGATCAAGCTCCTCCCCTTGGTTCGGTGGCCTGTAGTAAATACCAATAGTTAGGTCTCTCTCACCTAGCTACCCTTCTGCCCCCCTACCCCCCAGCCCCGTAAGTTGAACAAGAGGGTTTCAAGCTGTTTCTCTTTGGAGCCAATGTCAGCCTCCAGAGGATGTACTGCTCTCTCGTGTAGAGAGCTACCCCTTCACATTTTCTCCCTACTCTGTCACTTCTGCTATGTTCCAGTCATGCGAGGAGTCCCACCAGGTCTCCATGATTTCTACCAGGTCATATTGCCCACTAGAGAGCAGGAAGGCTAGCTTGTCCCTATAGTACAAAATTTGGTTGCCTAAACTTGACTTAAAATGTAGCCTTGTTTTCTGTTTTTCTGAGTGACTGCTACTGTTAATGGGAGATACCTTAGCACTTAGAAGCCTCTGAAAACCATATGAACATGGAATTGGAAAGGGCCTCAAGAGGCCTTCAAGACCAGCCCTTTGCCAAACTGTGCACTGAAGCTTCTAATTCTATGAAGCCAAGGTTTGAAATATGAGTCATGGATACATGATGGTTGACAAAACTATGAAAGTAAAGAGTATTGTAATGCTTCTTGTTCTCATGTTCTTGCATAGTATACATGTGAGGTAAAACCTAAACTCAAAAAAGGCTGATGGATTATTCATAAATATTTATGCCTTATTGTAATCTTCCATGTAATTTTTTAGAGGGGATGGAGTGAAGAAGGACATTTACTATAATAGCAATAAACATTTAAGTAAAAAAAGTATTCAACTAAACTGAACACATCAAGTTTTTCTGCTAAAACCTAATACTGTTTAACTGAAGCACAATATGTTACTGGGATTAACTCTGATTCTATTAAGATGACTTAATAGACCAGAGGGAAGCACAATATTATAGGGTTGGTGGAAAGTAATACTAGAATCTCAGTAATAGACATAAGTGGAAAGATGTCTATTTCCACCTGTGTCCTTGAATTTTATACTTCTATCCTGGCCCACCTTATTCAAACCATTTAGAGATTTCAAAATGATGGAAAGGAAGTTAAAAACATACTATGTCCATTTTCAAAAGCTTGAAATCAATGAGGTTAGTGCTAGATCCACAAAGAAGCTTAAGTATGTAATGTTCCTTCAGGTGACAACATTCAGTGTTTAGGCACCATTGAAATCCTCACAACCCCCACTCAGTTACTACTTAACTCCACAGGTGTGTACAGTCCCTTGGCACCTGCGGGTATATCTATACTGTGTCCCGACCTATGTCATTGGCACTTGCTGTCAAGCTCATTGTATCCACCTGCTCCTATTTGTATTTGTCAAACTTTATATGTAGGAAGCAAACCTACTCTAGGTATGCTTCTTGTGGCTGCTTTTAGGGTCTCTTTCTCTGGCATGCTTGAGAGCAGCCATGGAGCATCATTATTGGATTGCACGCATGCAACTGGGAATGAGTAGACAAATCATGATGGAGAACAGGTGCCCCAGGTATTGTTGGGAATATGGTATAGACATATCATAAATTCTTTTAGTGGGCATGAACATAATCACATAAGTCCTGACATTGCCAGACGTACTCCTAAGTGCTAGTGAGATTTTCGCTAATATCCCTGCCCCTGCCCATCTTTGCCTACAGGGTCTGATCAGATCTGAATTTCCAGAGCTTATCTATAGATAGGGTGCATCTACATGAAACACTAACTGCATAGTATTCTACTAACACTGCATAGTAGCGTGTTGGGTAAAACCCATACTAATAAATTACTGCACAGTAGTATTAGGCTAATGAGCAGTTAGCATCCATGTACCAGCACTACTGCACACTACCGCTAGTTACTGCACATTGATTTAGTATTTGGTTATGCAAGTAGTAAACTTAATGCACTGTAACTATGGTAAATTAATGAATGTGAAGATGCACCCATAAATCATCAAACTAAAGGCAATTTGGGGACAATAATTTGGGGGGATAGCCAGCATGCTTCATGCATAAGCAAGCATACCAAATATTGATAAAGCACTGTCCTGAGAAATGGAAGAACTATTCTAACTCTTCACTCTGCCTGATTTAGAACAAGGACTTGAGAATACCAGAAAGCATCCAAACTACTCAGCTAAAAGGGGAAAGTCTCTCTCCTTTCTGAGCTGTTCCACTTTGTATACAGAAATAATTACTCGCTGAGCCTGAGAAATAAAAGGATGTACAAGATTATTAATAGCTCTGTGGTTGGAGTATTCTCCTGTGATGTGGACGAGTGGATTCAGTCCTTTTCCAGATAAGACAGAGTAAGAAAGGGCTGATCTAATTTAGGCCTTTAGCTTCAGAGGGATTGTGCCTAAATATTCCAAGAATTTGGTGCCTTTCTTTGGCCTTGAAGAAGGCATCTAAGTATCCTTAGGAAGTGAGTGTTAGACCCAACCAAATTATTGGTATTATCTATTAACTAGCTTAAGCAGGTCCTTGCTCAGATTGTTAGCTTTTGTGGATTCCATTAACATATGGTTACATCATGTGGCAAAATGTTTATCGGTACCACTAAGGAAAAAAGCCCCAAATACCAATTCCTGCTCAGTGTGTGCCAGCACAATGAAGCAGTGAGTCCTGTGACCATATCGTGGCAATCATAAGCATGTTGGAAACCTAAGTCTTGAGCATGGTGTGTAGGATGCCCCTAGCACACACCTAATGTCTCATTTCTAGGGTCTTCTTGCATGAAGTGGAATAGGTGGGCAGGGCTTATTTTCTCAGCAGCACAACTGAGCACTCTACCACAAAAGTCTGGGTATATCCTATTTCTCTCCAGACAATGGGTAGCAAGCCTGGACATTTAAATCTAGGCTGAATATTCTACAGGGCAAAGAAGTGTCTGAAAATTAAATGTTGCAATGCAGAACCTCTTTCTGTAGATCTAGTCCTTAGTAACAGAGAATATTTAGACAGAAACTTTTCTTTTGTGAAGGTAGTTTCAAGGATAGAAAGGAAATGTGTTGCTTTCAGTGCACTTGTTATATAAGAAAAACTATGTAAGCACTGAAATTTGGAGTGCCTTTCATTCTTTATTTTGTGCAATTTTGACATTCTCCTCTACTAAAATGCACTCTGCAGAAGGCATAATCCCTCTCCTGGGCTTTCTATTCTATGACTAGGGTTTATAAAAGTAAATCAGTGCAGTTCCTCCATAGTGAAGATCATACCAACTGGGCCAGGAATATTTCAGTAATTCCAGCATGCTTGAACAAAATTCCTTAAATGCCATTGGAATCCCTAGATGACTGGCCATTTTCCTCTGGTGATTATGTTTTCAATACCTTGGTGTTCTGGGGGTATAAAGTACAAGTCTTAGTGGCATAAATGGGCCCAAAGAGTCCATGATCCATCACTCTAGTCTAGGTACATGCTTACACAGTTAAACAAGGTTTGTGGGTTTTAGCCTAGATACTTTCCCCAGCTTTATAGCATAATAAAGAATCACCATTATAAAGCTTTCTAGCATTTTCTTAAAGATAAAGATTAAAGATAGATAAAAGAAAAAACATTTGAAGAATTTAAAATGTAAAGTATTTTAAAATGCTTTATTTTAGGATCCTTTATTCACTTTCTCTTTAGTTTTAGAAAATTTTTATGAGGAAAACCCTACATTTGGACAGGATTTGAAATGGTAGTAAATAAATTAACTGTTCTTACGGAGGGGAAAGAGAAGGAATTAGTTGAGATTGGCTGCATGTTCTTTCATGAAAGACATTACTCATAATCCCTTATTAGAAGTAGTATGTTTGAAGAGTGGAAAAGAAAGCTTGGTAGATTGGAAGAAGCAGATCATAAGCAAATTGACTTTTCTTTCTAAAAAAGAAAGCCCACATATGTGCAATACTCCACATTCTCCAGTCCTTATTCCACTCTGCCAGTCAGTCTCACTGTCAAAGCTTTCATGAAATCATACTTCTTCTAGGTCATCTCTCACCATACATCCAGTTTACTAAAAGGGATGAAGTCAGCATGATAATGTCCTCAGATCACCAGCATAGCAAGCTTCTCACTTAAACTAAGGCAATTTCATTTGGTCACCGATGTAATTAAGCAACTGTAATCTAGCATACTGTCATTTACAGTGGCATGATTCCATATATATTACAGATAAATATTAGTTTCTATAACATATTTAGTATTGCAGTGTCATTGAGTAAAATGCATAAACAGTCTTGGTGCAGGGGCTGGAATGGAAGGTTGTCTCCTTCTGGGGGGTAGTACCCCCCCTTCCCCATTTCAAACCACCATGTTACACTTTTGCCTGTACACCTTCTGACTCCATAATTCTCTCTCTCTTGAAGAGATCCAACTTCAAGAGGAGAATGGGTGGTGAAAGTGCTGGCTGACAGCCTTATCTCCCCCATAGCTTGGTGGCTCACACACTCTGCTGGGCTAAAGACATTGTAGCTTCAAACCCCCTGAGGCTGATAAGTGACTTTAGAACTTGTATCCTTGGAAGTGCTGCAATCAGTAATGTAATTTTGATGGAAGCAGCTCTGGCTCTTTATGTTGCCCACATAGATGCCTGTCTGCCAAGACCAAAATTCCTTCTAAGATGTATTTACCTTATGTGGTTGAGGGACAGGGACTCCATGGTAGATGTAATCATATAAGCACAGGTTTAAATCCCCCCATTGAATGAATGGAGAGCAATGCACTTCTTGTATAACAGAAAAATCATTCTCTAAAAACATCAGAATGACTTCTTTTGAAATAAATCTGAGAGATGTATAGTTCTGCAGGGAAAAGTCAAATTAATTGGGCAGGAGAGTAGAGGGAGAGGAGAGGGTACCAGCTCCCATTGCAGGTATAGAAGAACTATCTGTCTATACAGGCAGAGGAAAGTGTCTTGCATTGATCCTAGTCATACAAGACAGAACTTTGCCTGCAGCAATATTTTTGATGTTTAGTACATGAAACAGAAGTTATCCCAAGATGTCCTTCCAGGTGCGCAAAGGCCTTTTACATCTAGATTCTGCTCACAGCTTCGAAATGAAGACAAAGGGTGTCATCATATGTTACCCTTAGGCTACACAAGAGTTTTTAATACTGGATTTCCCACATGTTAAAATGTGAAAACTAATGTTAAGTGACCTCTACGCATCTTAAAGTTATGCCACTTTGGGTGAGGTTTATCTTTGAGCTGTGTTTCCCAGCTTGTGTTACAGTAATATGTGACCAATTAATTGAGCTAAAACAACCAAACTGCAGTCCTCCAGCATCTCAGCATGCACAGTCCTGTACCCCACCTCCTGCTCTGTGTGAATAAACTTTCTACCCCACTAAACTCTACAGCCAACTCTCTCCCCCAGATGCAACCCTCCTGCCCTCAATGGTGTGATCCTGTCCAGTCCATGCAAGCAGTTAGCAGTACATTAACCAGCTATTGCCTACCTTCCTTATAGATTCACAGATATAGGATTGGAAGGGACTTTGCAGATCCTCCAGTGAACCCCCTTGCCATGGGCAGGAGAGAAAACTGGGCTCAAATGACCCCAGCTAGGTAATCATCAAGCCTCCTCTTAAAGACCCTCAGGGTAGGAGCCAGAAATACTTCCCTTGGAAGTTGGTTCCAGATCCTAGCCATCCTGACTTTGAAGTAGTCCCTTCTAATGTCTAGTCTAAACCTACTCTCTAGCAACTTATGGCCGTTATTCCTTATTACTTCAAGAGGTGCTCGGGGGAACGAGATCTCTCACATTCCCCAGTGGTCCACACTAGTAAGTTTATAGATGGCCACTATGTTCTCTCTCAGCCTTCTCTTGTGGAGGCTGAACAGGTTAAGGTCCTGTAGCCTCTCCTCGTAGGGTCTGCCCTGCTGTCCCCGGATCAAGCAAGTGGTCCTCCTTTGGACACTCTCCATGCTGTTCACATCCCTCCTGAAGGGCAGTGCCCAGAACTGGAAGCAGTACTCCAGCTGTGGCCTGACCAGTGTGCCCAGAGGGGGAGCATCATCTTCTTGGCCCTGCTTGTGATACATCTGTGGATGCATGACAAGATGCAGTCAATCCTACTGACCATGTCCTCCCATTGGCGGCCCATAGTATCATAGTATCTAGGGTCAGAAGGGACCTAGAGCAGGCCATCTAGTCTGGCCCCCCGCTGATGGCAAGAACGAGTGCCAGGGTCACAGGACCCCAGCCAAGTACCTATCTAATTTACTCTTAAAGATGCCCAAGGTAGGAGCAAGAACAACTTCCCTAGGAAGCTGGTTC
>JAGPOW010003395.1:66196899-66239517 GCA_030014935.1 Caiman crocodilus | reverse complement strand
AGAGGAAGTTAGATGAGCACCTTGCTGGGGTCATCTGACCCCGGTGCTCTTTCCTGCCAAAGCAGGGGGTCGGACTAGATGATCTGCCCAGGTCCCTTCTGACTCTAGATACTATGATACTATGATACTATGAAGGAGATGACCCACTCTTATCAGTAGTAGGTGCATGTCCCTGTAGATGGGGCTGCCCCATGGCAAATGACTTCAGGTGCTCCCTCCCAAGAATGCAAGTAGGCTGCAGCCACAGATGTTACTATCCTCCCTGTCCATGAACTGAGACACATATCTTATTATTGGCCCTGAGTAATGTTTCTCTTCTCCCTAAGATATTGCACATCTCTGAGGGAGTACTTGCAATACCAATAACTTTCTGCTGCAGGTCGTTTCTCAGAGTTTGCACTGTAGTCACATTCTGAACAATGGGCCCCCAATGTCATACTCAATAGCCTGTCAGCTGGTTTCTCAAATGCCCTGATAGCCCAGGGAGATACTGTTGGACAGACTCTGTAGATTACAGGGCAAGGATTTGAGGGCAGAGATGATTTAAAGGGCATATGGCCAGGATGGTCTGGAGGGCATACATCATGAGGAGAGCCCAAAGGACTCATCCTCCTTGGTTCCGACATCTGTAGAAGTGGTCCTGATCCCTCAACTACAAGCATGAGGAAAGCAACAAAAGGCCCAGGCTAGAACCCAGGGGCTCTTCCATGTAAGGCCGCATCCATTACACCAAGTCACACACCCATTAACTTGCTGTTTTTCTCCTGAGCTGACATCTTTCTCTTTTTTAGCTGTCTAGCAAAGTCAACTTCAAGATAGGGATGGAGAAAGACCTGGGTAATGCCTCATCTGTGGATTAGAACGATATGCTTGGAAGTAGAACATGCAGGTTCAGATCCTAGGTGACTCTTTAACCAGTACGTCTTTGTGCTAAAACATGGGAGCTTTGTGTTTTACTCTGATATGTATACAGGGTAATTCTATTTCTGTATGTAAATGCCAGAAAGTGCAGTTATGTGGTGGGGTTCATAAGGGGAAACAGGATTTAACCTCTAGTGGGCAAAATACAATTTAGTTCTAACCCTGAAAGAGTTTGCTTTCCCATTTTTTATATATCTAAATATTTGCATATTGCAAAATTGCAGGACTTCCCCTTAAAGCCAATCAGTAGTATCTTCACATGAAGACTTTAGGTTTCTTAGCCAATAATCTTTTGTGGGTGGCACCATGGTTTTATGCATGGAACAGAGGAATAGTCTGCTACTCCTCTAGCATATTCTACTCCCTTAGTGCCAGGCAACAGCAGAGAAATGTGGAGCAGACCAAGATAAAGCCGGAGACTTCCCTATAGAATTTGTCTGCTATTGCATTTTAATCATTCTAAACTGTGATAAAGTGATTGCCACTATAGAGAAGACAAAAATGAAAATATTTTTGGACCTGAACACAGATGTGAGCAACCAATATTTTGAATAGTTGTCAATCAATACTTGACTTCAGAGTAGTCAGCACTTATAATCTATTTTAACATACTGATTAATTCACTAGCAATTCTTATATTTTCTACATCACATACGGGAATAATATGTAGCAGCATTCAATTTCTTACTTATGTGTAAAGAAATGTGCAAAGATTCTGATTCTATAACATAACTGTCCAGGGAAAATGAGAAAAATTTTTGATAGGGCAGTGTACTTTATACTTTATTTCGAGGAAAGGGTAGTATCTACACGTAGTAGTTCCAATGCCCATGAGACATTTACAAAATTAGACATGGAACATCCCTAAATAGGTTTAAAAACAATATAGTAATATGTCTTATAGCTGGATCATTGCTTGGCTGATAGATTTGTAGTGATATTTTTATTGGGTTCTTGAATGTTTGCTGCTATTGAAGCCTCAGACAAGTGCACGATTCATGTTGAGTTTCATGAAGGGTTAGTGTATATTGGGTTAGTTATAGATACTATTTTTGTTCCTTCTGACAGTTAAGTAATTCAGTTTACTATTTAGGCTCTACAAAGTTTCTGTGTGAATTTTCTTATTTAAACACTGTCATTCTTAGGCATGGCTTTCAAGAACTATTCTGATTGACTGTCAGTTTTTGGTGTCTGCTCTAAATTCCATTTTGTGTTAACATGTCATTGTCAAACTTTCCCTCCATAAAAAAGTACTCTTAACATAATCTGAATTAATGTGAAAAGCCCAATATTCTCGAAGTTAAAATACTGGGCCTATATCACCTTACATTATATTCAATAGTGAAGTCCCACTGATTTAAATGAGAGCAGGGCATGGTAGTTATTTCTACATTAGGAGAAATTTAGCTGTATTAATATGATCTCTTTACCAAACTGCTGAAAATACTAAAAGAGAAAAAGGTGTGGATTCTTGATCTAAAGATTGTAAATCATTAAAGAGATCGTTAGGACACAGTTACAGCATAATGCCAATTATCCAAATATCCCTTACCCTCAAATTCTTGTATTTTGAAACAGAGTTGCCATAAATTATTCAGCAATTTGATTCTGGTTTAAATAAGACAGGGGTCCACCTGATAGAGAAGCCTATTTGACTTAGCAGCAATTGGAGGGGAGTCCAAGCAGTAGGAATCCTAGGAAGGTATCAAGCTGCTGAAGAGAAGAGAGGAATGAAGTAGCTGTTAGCATTTCTAACACTGAAATCCCTTAGTGCATACAGATTTCAGGATCTAAGGACTTCAGTGCATAAAGATTGCTGTACAAATTTAAAAAGTCAATACAGAAAATCAATAGCTGTCAATCATCCTCACAGCAGCCCAGCTATGTGTTACACAAAAGCATTAAGTTTCTGTTTGCAAGGGAAATGCACAATGGCACATTTTGCAAGCAAGCTTCTCCTGAGTAAGTTTAAACTAGATTTATAAAGGTATGTCTGCACTGTAGTTGCAGCTGTATACAGTAGATATAACAAAGCTACCTAGCTCAGGAAGCAGCAGCCATCTAGGGGCTGCAACTAAACTGTTAGCTGTCATAACCAAATCAGTTGAATGACCCTATCACAATAGAACTGCCCTAAGCAACTACAGTCACTTTTAAATTTGATACGTTCCGCCTCATTACCTATTCCCACCTGGCAGTCAGTCATTGGCTATTCTAAAAGTATAAAGGTCCGTGCAGCTTCTGCCCAAGTCAGAGAGCTCTGAGCACGTGGCAGAGTAAACTTGGTGGACTGATCACCCACCAACAACTACCCATCACTGACCATTCCTGACATACCCCTCATTCTGCTGGCTTGTTTCATTCATGAACTCGTCATCTCAGCCCATTACCTGTAACTATGCAAGCAACTGGTTACCTGTGACTATGTAAGCAACCTTATCACCTGCGTCGTGGCCACTGGCGGCGTAAGTAAATTTAAAGTAAAAGTTAATTTTTGCAACCAATATGCTGTGTCCGGCCTCTCCATCCACCAGCCTGCTTGACAACCAATTAAATCAGCGATCCTCCTCAAATCGGCTCTAGCTGTCTAAGACATTAGTTAGTTTAAAGGTAGCTTAGGATCCCTACACTGCACTAAATACAGTGTAGAGATATATAGATATTTAGATATCTATGTTCCGCCCCCTAGTTGGAGCTGTGTATATTAATACACAGTTGTAGACCAATAATTTTACCTTTTATTTCAGTAATATTTAAATTACACTTACAAGCCGTCTTAATAGTCTATTGCTGACATAAAAAATGAAACCAAACAAAAATATTCTATTTTATGAAAAAAAAAATCACTCAAGTACATAAGAGAATCTCGGGGGTGTAAGTTGTAGCCATATTGTTCTAAGGACATAGGCAGACAAGGTTCTGTGGGTGAATCTGATATCTTTTATTAGACCAACTTAAAAAGTTGGGAAAAAAAATGTAATTTTTTTCTTGAAAAGAACACCAGGAATGCAGTTTAAGACACAGTAAAATTAGCACCTCCAATCAAGTGGGACAGTGATAGTCTCATTTTATGTTCTTGTTCTACATATAAAACTTACTCTGCTGCATAGCAGCACCCTGATACATACTGCAGTGCTCTGCATGGGTTAGTACTTAAACCATCATGGGTGTGTTAACACAGTGTTTCAGAAGGGATAATTAGCATCATGAGAGGATCTAGGATTTTAAAAGTGTGGTGCAACATCCCATATAACATAAGACACATTTTTCCTGAATTAAAAAGAAATGTGATGCATTATTAATATGTTAAGGGCCCAGGGCTACAAAACAAATCTAACTTTATTAGAATGTGCTTTAATTTACTATCATGTATAAAAAACACAACAAGCTAAGCAAAAATAATCAGAAGATACTGTTTCATTAGTTCTCAGTCATTAGAGTTAAAAGTACCGCTATGTTTCAGATTCATAAAAATAATATCTAACCTTCATAAGCATCTTGGAAGTACAGTCAATACATCACTATTTGGAAATTATTTCTAAACCTGAGTTAATGTTCACCTGTTTTATCTAGAGTTAAATACAGTTTGCAACCCTGTTGGCTACATTACAATAGTAGCTAATACATAGGAAATTGCTGAAGAAAGGATAGCTTGATTAGTAGAACATCAAGATCACTAAAAAAGAGAGATGCCTGTTAACACACATGGAATGATGTGTTTATAAAAAATTAGGTAGATTATAAAGATCCATGAAGTTAATTGACTTTCTCCTTGCTTCCTAAAGGTAAACGCTGCTGCTGCTACAAAGCAGTTTGGCTTTAAAATTTGTGTGGACCAGAAATCAAAGAAGAGTGCAACTGTACTACTGCTTTCCCTCTGGATCTGCCCTGGATTAGTATTATTTGGTGGCAGTGTTGATTAGCCTTTCCCTATGCTGATTAACTCACTGTAATGTCAGAGAGATCCGTTTTGGTTAAGGAGGCAGCATGTGCAAGCTAGTTGAAATGTTTGAGGATGTCATTGATCAACACAGATATAAGTGGCTTAACTGTGTGTTGTGTAGCATGGATGCCTACAACTTGTTTGAGGACTGAAGGTACTACTATAACAACAGTAATACATAATAGTGTATAGTATCCTGGTATTTTAAAATTTTATGGTCTCATTGCTCAACAGACGTGTAATACTGCAACAATACAAAATAACTGGGGCAAAATAACTGAATTCAGCAGGCTAAAGTGCTTTTCACAATACAAAATTTACCTTCCCAAATGATATTGCCGTGCTGCAATTAAAGTGAATTAAACCAAAACAATGTCAGAGGCCATCTGAGTAAGCCAAGAACTAGTTTGTTGATATGAGTATTGGTGGTTGAAAGTGCTACAATAATAAAATAACTGTCAATAAGAATGAGTATCTAGAGAAATGTATTATGCCTAAAAAAGGTTTGCAGAGAATAAAACTATCATCCAAAGAATATTAAAATCAATGCAAAAAACAAAGCAGTTAATTCAGTGGTCTTGAAATAGATCTGTAAAAGAACAACCTAATAGAAATAATAAGATTTTAGTAATGAAGTTTAAAAAAAGAGATGAGGTGAAAGAAACAGGGCTACAAAAACAGTTAAAGGTATTACAGAGATGGTAGCTTTGAGAAAGAGAATAACAAAAGCTAGACAGATGAAAACAAGTGAGTATTTAAAAACTCTAATATTCTGAAGTTTCATAGTTATATTTAGAATAGCTGTAAGTTAAGGTCAGAAGTTCAGTACAGTTCATATAAACTTGTATGGTCGTATCTCAACTGCTAGCTTTGAACAGTTGCACTGAAATATTAGAACGCTAGGGTAGTTTATAACATGTGTAGGATTTCCTGGCTTTAGCTTCACTAGAATATACTTTCTGTCTTGGTAGCTTCTCTTTAATAGAGTGGCTACAAAAAGTAACATGAACATACTACCAAAGTGTTGTGTTTGGTCTGAATGCTGAGCTAAGGTTAGAAGTTCGAGTCAGTTAGAGAGTAGAGTCGGTTCTTAGTATTTTGCTAAAGTGGCTGGGTTCACTGCCACTGGCAGAAAACTGCCAAGGAAAAAGGTTGCAGTTATTTTTTAAATGTCTGTCTTCTCTGTATGGGAATCAAGTGTTTAGCATCAAGTAATGTACCATTACATTCCCAGCCATGCTGTTAATTCATTTTTGTATAATTCACAGGAAAAAAGTATTTTACAAATGTTAGCAGGTGTCCTGCATGGCAAAGTACAATGTCATATTTCTTTAAAACATTAATCAATTACCAGTACATTTTCTTCCTTTGATTATGCTGTCCAATAAATCAGAGGGCAGGGTATTCATCTTCATTACCAATAAAGACCAGCTTCTTTCTTTCTACCTACCTACTTGCCTACAAACCAGCCATTTGAATACAAATATTAGAGTATACCTTTTCTGGGAAGAGAAAGAGATTTTCCCCATACACTGGTATTCAAAAATCAGAGGTATTTCACTGGAGCAAGTATTAGACCGAAAGGGGGCTAAGATGTTCTTACTCTTAGACAACTAACCACCCTGAAAAATTCCTAGTGTTCAAGGTAGGCTTCTAGGATATCTAACACAATTCATAGGCTGAGTTAAGTGCCTACGAATTGTACTGAAAAAGCAGAGGAGTAAGCAGGAAGTTTGGCACCTGGGATAGGATGGGTAGTGTTAAGTGTTGGGTGGGAGGGGGTGTGCAAAACAAGTGCTGATGAGTCTTACCTCTGTGCACACAGGCTATTACTGCTGCTGCTGCTGTTGCTGTAGCTGCAGTATAAGCTTCATGAACACTGGAAGCTGCTTCTTGGCACAGACTTTCTAGGGATTTCTGGCATCCCCACTAAATTGGCACCTGTGCCTTTTCCCCCACTCACTCATCCCCAGTTATGTGACTGCTAAAAAGTCATCTCACTGATTACGAAACACCAAAAACTGAGGGTATGTTTTAAATCCTCCCCCTCCTTAGGACTTACATCAGGCTGTAGAGAGGCAATTAACAGCTGAAAATCCTTTCCTGCTGTTAGGTTCCTAAGACCTTTCTTTTAAAACCCAAGGTAAAACCAACCCCCGCCTCTCCTTTTCTTTACAGCAGTTAGAGAAAGAGGCGTTTATCAACTAGCTCATTGGTTAGAGTGCTAACCCAAGGCCTGGACATTATTTTTCATTATATAAATATAAATAAATAGTGTTGTGCATATTTATGACTAGCTGCTTAAAAGCAGCTTAAAGCACTGGAAAATCCAAAGATTCAGTGTTTGATTTCATCTAAGAACACCATGAAATTCAGATACCTCTCCAAACTTCTCAGAAATCTCTGACCTTCCTGAATCGACAGAAAGAAGCTAAAAGTCTCATGAACATAATTACAATGTTCTCTCATGAGATTTATTATGCTTTCCATTTCTGGTTGTAGAGGAACGGCCATGATACTAGATTCTTACATTATATATATATATACATATATACCAGATTCCTAAATATATTTTCCCTACAGCTGATAAACCTATAAAATGAAAAAGTACAGAAAAGATAAAATTAATCTATAAAATGAGTTAGCCATTTTTTTTTCATGCAGGTCTCCAAAATTAGATCAAAAAGGGGCACTATTAACATGTGAAAAGTTCAGACAGTTTCTTAATTATCCTGTTTCTCCATTCCTAATTAATACCATTGTTTATTAAATGCACAACTTCATAGATTTCTTGATTAAAGTAAGACCTGTGCTTAACTGCAAGATGTGGGTAAGAGGAAATGATAGCAGCTAACGGTATAAGGATATGTAATTAGAACATCATAATCAATTATGTAATTAGGCCATCCTAATCAATTAATCTTTTATAACATTTAAAATATTAATCTAATTGTAAAATTGGATGTTTGGCTCAATGCGTTGTTTTTGCAGATTTCCATGATTATGATTTTATTCGTTCATACCTTTGCGTCTACTGTCCCTTGGAGTTTGGAAACCTTAAGTCAAGGTAGTCCTTACTGCTTTAGAGGAATAGACCTTGAGGGCACATCCCGATGACTGCACACGTGCAGCTTACAGTGTCTCAGACAACACATGGTATATATGCATGCATTTGCCATGTTGCTTAAAAGTAGCACAACATTTTTTTTTTTTACACCAGGAAATCCCAGTGTCAAAAACATGCTGCAACCCCCACAACAAAAAAAAAAGAATAACAAAAACAAGATCAAACAAAAATACACACACACACTCTCACACTAGCAATTCAGATAGACACACATTCAAAATAACTAGTTTAGGTTCATGCACACCTATCACCAGTTTAAGCCCATACACGGTACACACACCAAATATAGACAGAACCAGTTAGCAGTCACCAACACCTGCACATCCAATGCACATACGTGGATTACTAATTCATATACCACACACACACAATGATATCTATATATCTATATATATGTGTGTGTATTCACACACATACCACCCACCTACACATATGCACAAGTGAGTTCCTAAGTTGGGTGTTGTGATGTGTATGTATGTATGTGCTTGGTGTACTTGTACTTGGGATGCCTGGGGAAAGGTTAAGGTAAGAAAGTAGAAGTGTAGAGAGTAAAAGTCACTGGGACTGGGATTAGAACTGGTAGACTAAAGGGGCTTGGGCTAAGGAACTGAGGCTCAGGGGTAAAATAATCCAGAGTGTATTGCTTTAAAATATTTGCATGAGTAGTTGCACCATGTAGCATTGCTGGCTCTTTCCTGCAGCACAGGTAGCTGAAGTATAGTTAGAGATAAGTCCCTCAGGATTTTCATAGTACAGACTCTCTGAGAACAAGTCTGGAAGCCATGGCATGACTGCTTGTCCCACAGCCACAGACATGGAAGCCCTGGGTCCTTAGAGCCATCAACTCTGGAAGTCTTGTCTAGTATTTCCAGACTATAAGTCTTAACTTCATAGGCAGAGATTGTAAGTTTGGGAATTTCTTTTCCTAGCTTCAAGGCAGAAAAGCTAGAAACTATGGTGTGGCTAGATGCTTGGGAGTCACAGACCTTATAGGCACTACTATCTCCAGCAGTATAGCCTGATATCATAGGAAACCTGTCTTCAATATGCTAAAATGTCGTTCACCTTGAGATGCTGTAGAATACATAGTTTTGAGAAAATGGCCCAGGTGGGGTTGTTTGTTTGTTTTTGATAAACATTTTTGCCAAAAAAAAAATTGGATCATTTTTATTTTTGAGTAATAATTTTACTTAGCAGTCTTTTGTTGAGTGTTTCTTTAATGACTTAAGGTGCTGGCATTCAGAATGTTACTAAGGAAATTCAAAGAATGTAGGATCAAGTTTTAGTAATTCACTGTGCAAGGAAATGTCTATGTATGGGCTACAAGGTGGGATTCCTCTTTTTCTGTCTTCTGCTCTCTCTCCTCTGCTTTGAGATCATGATGCTTTATTGGAAAATGGTTTACCACTTATGGTTGAGGTTGTGGCACCATTAGAGTCAGCTGGCAACCAGCTCCTCCCAGATCTTGATGTCAGCATCTGTTTCCTTAAGGTATGCCTTCAATGTGTCCTTGTAGAGTTTTCTCTCACCATCACAAGATCTCAGGCTATAATTAAGCTGGGATCAAACCACTTGTCATGGAAGCCAAGAGTCAGGCATCCTTGCATAAAATCTGGTCCAGTAAAATTGGTGCTTGAGGATCACCCACTCAATACTGGTAATATGAGTTTCAGCAAGTTTGCTGGCATGTGTGCAGCAATATTCCTATTTGATGTGAAGACTTTTCTGGAGGAATTGTGGGTGATGCTTCATCAGGTTCTGGAGATGATGTCAGTGTCGCCCACATTTCACATCCAAAGAGGAGAGTGAGAATGATGACTGTATTCTAGACAAGTTTCTTCATGTCTTTCTGGAGGTAGTGACGAATAAAGTCACAGTGAAGCAATTTCCCAAAGGAGGCATTTGCACACTGGATCCTATGCTGGATCTCTTTATCAGTGTTCACTCTCTGAGAGAGGTGGCTGTTTACTAAGCTAGGAGAGGTTCTCAACTTCCTCCAAGGTCTTTCTTTCAATGGTATTTATGGCCTGGAACAGGCTGATACTGCACTTTAGTCTTCTTGACGTTGAGAGAGAGCCCAAAGTTCATTAGAGTTGTGTGAAGAGATCCAGCATGGTCTGGGGCTTGTCCTCAGTTTGTGCAAAGATAGTGCAGTCATCAGCATACTGAAGGTCAGGGATGGTTTTTTTGAATGTTTTGGTCTTCAAGCAAAGAAGTCCCATATTGAAGAGCCTTCCCTCCATTCAGTATTCAGCATCAATTCCAGACAGTCCTTAATAAGAACCAAGATGTGTGTCAAAAATGGAGAATAGAATTGGTACAGACTCTAGTTATCCTAGCTGAAGAATAGACAGCAGAGCCATAAACAGCAGTTTTCATAGCCTGGGCAAAGATGCTGTCAAATGAGGGTTGGAGGTGGATGAGGGGAATTGTTCCTGAGCACTGGAGAGTTAGGGAGTGAGGAGTTGGGGAAATGTTGGCAACAGCATCTTAGATGCTGCTGGCGCTATGCAGATTCTTTACACACTGGCTGTTACTACCATGGTGCTGAGTCTATCCCAGCAGCTGCTGCTATGCAAGCTCTCCAGGAGCTGCCACTCTGGTTTCCCACAAAATCGGTTCTCACGGCTGATGCCTCATTTGCTCACACCTACTGCACCAGTGGTGACCTTGAGCAGATACATAAAAGGGAGTATGAACAGCCTTCCCTTGTTATGCCTATAACTGTGAACCTTGAGAAGGAAGCAAGGGGGAGAGAAAGTGTAATATGAGCACTAGTAACGCTAAATGCACATCCTATATCTTCTAAAAGAAACATGTCCTCTCCAGAGTTCTTGGATGCTTTCTGTTTATCTGTGTGCCAGTAGCATAACTAGGAACAATGAATGGGTATCTAAGGTCTATTCATAAATGTAACAATAAGTTGCTCAAGGCCAGAATATTAGTTAATGTACAGTGATGGTATTGACTTCGGTGGAGCTGAGGGTTGGACCTTGGATATCTGTAAACAGAAATAAAACACAATACGTGAATTTTATTAGGAAACTAGAAAGCAATTTAATTTACATTATGTTTGTTATATAAAGAAGCAGACAACGTATTTCTGATTCATGTTGCCAGTATTCAAATTGATGGGATTACACAGTAACTGAATTTGGCCCACAATCTTTAGGTTTTGTCCAGATGCTAAAGCAGATGATAATACATTTTTTGCAATTTAAAGTATTATTTTGCTTGGTAACTGTAGTTTAGAGACCCAAGGCACCTCTTCATAAGTTTTCAGAATGCAAAGATAATACCCTATTTAAAAAAACAAACAAACATAAATATATAAACATTATTGTATTAATATATTAATGATTATTTGTATTAATATATTACAATATAAAATGTAATAGAAGTATAACGGTCACCCTTTCAAGCTACTCCCCCATCTCTGCCTGGTTCTGTGTAGGTTTATGTCTTGCTCAGCCCCTAGTTTCCCTACACACGAGTCCAGGTCACTGTGGTAGACCAGGCCGATTTCTGCCCTTAGTTATCCCAGGGCAATGCACCTGAAATCCAGCACCAAGGCCAAAACAGACAGATTTCAGGGACACTTAGTCAACAGGGATGAGGTGTCAGGCTGCACAGATGTGGCATCTTGGGGATGCTGAGATCATTGGAGGGGTAGGGAGGGCGAGTAACAGCACACATGAGATTCAGGAGTGGGGAAAGGGCTCCCTCCCTGCCCCTGGTCTGTACCTGAGGAAGCAAGTACAGCCCCGCTGCCAAATCCAGCAGGGACTCACACACCAGGTTTAAAACACTGTGCCCTGGAGATGCGCAAGGACCTAGAGGATGAGCTGGGCTCAAAAGTGTGGCTCTGCAACTGCACTTCCACCTGCCTGCCCACAACAACATATGCTTAGAACAGCAGGTGCAGGGGCTTCTGGGAGATGAAAGTGGGTAGTTAAGGGCACCCCTTATCTGTGAGTGGGACTCTGGGGAATGTGTGGGAAGGAGCTATTGGTGTGCTTACCTGCTTACACAGGGGCCAGGTTCTGCAGCACCCACATGGGGGCCTTGCATAACCCATGTTGAGAATCACTGTTTTACTTCCTTTTGTTAATCCATCCACTGATGAAAAAATGTAATAAGGATGTTTGTTGTTTAGCACATGCAAAGAAACAGCTTTCATGTCTCCCTGAAACAATTCATACATCAATTCACTCTTTCAAGAAGCTTTCTGGGGTTATTTTAAATGTCTCAAATGATGAGGGAAAAAGTCAGTTGAATTAAAGCCAAAGAGGCAGATACCTTAATGTTCTGAAGCAGCCGTGATACTTATTAGGAAAAAAAAAACTTACGGAGACTGTAGAAGGAGATTTAAAGCTCTTTAAACTGTGAATGCTAATGTTCTTTTTCTTGCTTTTATACATGAGCTGAAGAGATATGACTGAGTCGTGCTGCTACTCTGTCCTTCAGTTTCAACTTCTGACCTATGTATGGTAATAGATATAAGAAAGTAATCAGCTATTGTAAATAAAGTTTGCCTATGTTGCAGTCAATGGACTCACACTGATGTATACCAGCTGAGGATCATATTTTGATGCCATATTAAAAAAAACAAACAAACATATTTCCTGACTAGTTAGAAAGTTATTCCTTCTAATAATAGAATTAATGGCAAGCAGAAGCATCACACATGTATGGGATAGAATCTGGACCCACTAAAGTCAATGGGAATTTTATCATTGAGCTCAATGGAGCTACAATGTCACCCCTAAGGAGTAGAGAGAGGTAGTCAGGCATATTAGTTTAAGGCCAGGTAAAAGGCATGGCAAGGTGGTACCTATGGGAATACCTCATTCAGCAATGCATAAGCTTTTGCCTGCTTTATCAAATGCTATGAATTGACTTGGCATTCATAACATCTGACAAAGGGCTTACAAAAGCTTAGGCAAAGTGAAAGCTTTCTGAATGAGTTAGTCTAAAGTGTCACCCACCCCTAAAGAATAATACAACCCTAGATAATAAGTGCAAAACTGGAGCCATGTCTTGAAAATACTCAGGAACAGATAAAAGCCATGAACAGACATTAATTTCTACTGGTATCAATTCCTGAGATAAATGTTTTGTCTCCAGAAGTGGAGTAGAGGGACCACGGGGTCAAGGCCCCCAACCCTTTCCTTAAGCTGGGCAATGCAGGTCTGGAGACGTTCTTCCCAACCCTACTGGTTTTTAAGTCACTGCCCCCACCCAGTTGGAAGCACAGGTGTCAAGGGCAAATCCCCAGCTTCTTCCTGATACTGGGGGGCTGGAGGGAAGCAGACAGTTGTGACTGTTGCTCCTTTTACCTCCCAGACTGGTCTGCATAGGGAGGGGAGCAGCAGGTCAAAACCCCAGCACACTTCTTGCTCTAGGCACTCTGATGTGAGAAACAGGCAGGGGCCTTGCAGAGCTGCTGCCTCCACTTGGCTATTATTATATCCACTAGTACTCACCCAGATTGGGTGATGTCTATTGGCTACTGATGTCTGAATGGATGGAGCAACATGGCAAAGCTCAGTGGCTGCTTCTCATATTGGGGTCCCTTGAATGTGAGGAATCAGCTCTGTCCCCACCGCTCCTGGTCTATGGGAGGGACTGGTGACCCCAGTTTCAGGAAGGCATGGGACCCTTTCCCCAGCTCCACTACACTACTGGGAGGAGTTAAGCCCGGAACGCTAATTTTGGTCCAGGAAAAAAAAGCATGGACTTTTGTACACTTTTGGTTTCCACTGGGAGAATGGAAATTCCCTCGGTAGAAAATGAACACCTGGAAACGGCCATATGGATCAGACCATTAGCAGATGAAAATAAAGACACAGATGTAACATACATATTTCAATAAAGCATCCCACCTTTAGTAGTTCTCATATACCACATTAAAGGTATTTTCCCCCTCTACTAAAGTTCATTCATTCATCATGAGATGCTTTGCACCTCTAATGCATGGGGGGGGCATCTGCTTTTATAAATACTTTTAAACAAACATTAATTTCACAATCAGAATCACAGGGACTGGATTCAGTGACCCAAGAGATCCCTTCTAGTTCTATGCTCCCATTTCATATAGTTTCTCCTTTTAAAATCATTGGAAAAAAATAGTTAAACTGGATTGCCAAATACCAAATAAAGATGAGTATGTTAAAGTATTTAAGTTCTACCAATATCTCTATCTAAAGAGTAAGTATTATTATAATAAAAATAGATGCAAATATGAGTAAGAAAAGAAAAGAACCAGCCTTTATAGGGGTTTTTTTCAGAGATGATTAGTATCCCTTTGCAGCTTAGGGAAGAGTCTTGAGAACTTTAGCTTTTTGATATAACAGGTGAAAACACGGGCTGAAAATTTGGCTGACAGTTCATAAATATAAAGAGTGAAATAGCAGTGCACTGAGATGAGAGAGGTGAATAGTGGGGTACTCCATCCTGATTCAATATCTTTGTTAATGATGTGGAAGAGGGACTAGACAGCATAATAATTCAATCTGTACGTCTTGGTAAATTAGAAGAAATTATGAACACCTGTAAGGACAAAAAAATAATTCAAGGGGACCTACTATGTTTAGAATTATGGTTAGAAAATAAAGTGAAATTTGGTTTGGAAAGTGAGACCTAGTATATCTGGGGAAAAGAAAAGAAGACTCAAGGGGAGGAAAATGCTTGAAAAGCTGTGCTGCCAATAGAAGCTTGCAAGAGGGACAATAATGAACCAAATGCTCAGATTTCCAGCCTTAAGAGTTCACAGATTACAAATCAGGCTCTAAATATAATTTTTTTCATAAATTTCATTATTTTATCATAAATAAACAGCTATGCTTAGAGGAAGCCACTGCTTCCACAATCTATGCATAATCATTTAATCATTTCAGGCTGAAAAATCTATCTTAAATAACAAAAAAGGTAGATCTTCTCACTACAGCATCATGCAAAAAAGATTAATTTACCCTGCACCTATGTTCAGAGAGAGGGAAGCAAGATATTTTATCCCTCTTCCCTGATGGCATCCTTCCCACTTCATATCTGCCCACCCTCTGTTTATTGTCAACTGTACATGCTTCTTTCCCTGTCCCTGTCTTCTCAGTCTCCCCATGGTCCTGCCTTCTCATCTTACAATCTTATTGCCAATCATTTATTTACTTGCCTTCAAATGTTTCCTCTCTTTTTTCTACTCTTTGGACCTATCTGTTTCTATTTCATATTATTATATCCACTAGTACTCTCCCAGATTTCCATGTGCTTCCTCTGCATTCCCATACTATCACCTTCTCTGTTCCTATTCTTTCTCCCTGCATTCACATTTTTCTTCTCACGTTTTCTCCTTCTATATCTCCTGTTTTTTCTTCTCACAGCCCCTTTTCTCTCCATTCTTATTCCTTTCATTCCCACCTCTGCCTCTCTATCCTGTCTTCTCACTGCCTATTATCAATGGGTCGAAGTAAAGGCAGTCATCTTAGCATCAGTGGGACAATAGACCAACAAAAATGGGTCATTGAGTAAAAGAAAAATACAGTCTTCTTAGCAGAGTGGAATTTGGCTTCAGTTTTGTCAGAAAAAAATGAAGACATTGACCTTTTTAGTTTGGACAAGTGAAAGAAAACACCCCAAATTTACATATCACCCTGCATAATCAAAAAACAAGACTAAAATTTGTGATATAGCAGGGCCTGGGCATTTCAAGAACTGAAGCTAAACTCCCCACAGGTAAAATGACTGCTTTTTCTTTGACCCTGTGACCCATTACCTTATGCACAGGTTGGTATCATGTGCCTGGGCATGACACCTTATGTGCATGGATGTTTATGTTCAGCTACCTACACATGAAGACCGGGCATACACAGGACTACCCAAGGCCATATCCCTTGTGGATGCATAGCATGCTTAGGTCCCCAGAAATGGAGTCAGCTCAAACCCATGAGGGCTAAGCTTAGCCTTAGGAAAAGAGCTGTGCATCCCTCCATAGTTTAGAGGTAATGACACTCACCTGGGAAGCTGGAAGCCCTGTGTTGCAGGACACCCTTCCCTTAGCTGGATGGGGCTTGAGCCTGTGTGCCCCTGACCTCCTACCCTATCCTGATAGCCATCATAGTGCAGGTCAGCTCTTACTTATCCCATTCTCTAGTTTTCCTTTTGAAGCTGAGCCACCTATTTAAGATATATACAGGATTTATATTTAGATTACCCTAACCAAGGGTAGAACAATCTAAATGCCTGGGTGTGCAAGTATTCACAGGGCTTAGTTCACTCTAAAAATGGCATACCTAATCTAAAGTTAATTTTTGTCAAACCCAGTGAATGTTTGCACGTGTTCACAGCATAGTCTTGGGGCTGGGAAAGCTCAACCACGCTCCACAGTGCCAGGACTTTCTGTTTTTTCCCTCTGGCCTTGATTGGGTTATTTTTAGGGTTCCCAGTCCCCACCCCCGGCCACCTGCCAGCTCCCCAGGAGCCACCAACTTCTCCCAAGCAGACTCACCATCTACTCCCTCCCCCACATCCCAATTTACTTGCCCCTGGGTGCTCATGCCTCTTCCTTACATGCAGCAAACACTTGCACAGAGTGCACACAGTGATCCTGGCTCAGGTTTAGGTGGTTTAAAGTAAGTCACCTAAACCTGAGCTGGATCCTGTGAATGTTTGTTTGCACCCTTTGTCATTGTAAAACACTGGATAAAGGATAGTGAAGTGGGGGGAAGCATCTGTATTATTGGGAGCAAGGGCCTCAGCTAGACTCTATAGTGTTTCCCTTGCAGGCTAACAACAACCTCACAGAGCCACACACCCTCTGAACTATTCCCTTCTGTCTGGCCTCACTGATCGCCCACATATTACCTATAGAGCTAGCTTCAAAAGGAGTTGCAAGCAAGGGAATGTATAACAGCTAACCTGTGGTGTTTTGGTTTGAATGTTGTGTAGCGAAGTCAGAGAGAATCAGATTTAGGTGAGGGGCCCAGAACTCAGAACCTCTGACTTCCCAAATGAGTGCCCTAGCTACCATGGGGCAAAAAAGATCAGCATATGCACTCTCATTCAATTGCCAGTGAACATATCGAGTCTTTGCACATGTATAGTTGTCCATGTATGCGGGGGTATGTGTATGGGAATGGAGTACTTGCACATATATGACATTCTTGGCACTTCAGTAAACAAAGCTGGACATATTTAGATGAACAGGAAAGAATAAAATGTCATCCTTAGTGTTATAAGATACTGAAATCTGGAAGGGACTGAAAAAGAGTTTCAAAAATGCTGAAGGTTGAAGAATTTGACTTACATAATCATATTAGCATAGCCAGCCTATTTAGCAACAAATAAGGGAAAACTTGTAATATGCAGATACCAAGAAGAAAGAGGAAATATTCATAGTATTACAAGATGTGTAGAATAAGAAGGAATAAATATAATTTAGGCTGACTCACAGGCAAAGCTTCCAGGTGGTAAGAGCAATTAGCTTGCAGAGTAGTCTCTTTAAGGACGTGATGCTTGTCCCATCACTTTAAGGATGTAAACATTAGACAACTCTGTACAAAGTATTAATGAGATAAAATAAAGAAAAACATGTAGAAAATGGTCCTACACTATCATGGAGACAGAGGATTGGGCTCTGACCAGGTATTGTTTTTACATGAGCTATAGCAAGGAAAATTTGTAAGTCTGCAGGACTGGAGTCTCCATTTTTTTGTGCTCCACAGTATGAATAGTACTGGAATGTTAAATCTGTTTTATGGGTTGCATTTATTAATAAATAAAGATTTTTAAAATAATTAAGATTTGTCATAAGCAATAAATTTAAAGGTGGGTTCCAGTCTCAGTTGTTAAAGCTGAAGCAACTCCCTTAGTTCAAAGAGATTTTACTCTGGATTTACACCTACAAATCATATGTTTTGGAAGACTAGAGACAAAAAATAATATTTATTAATTGAACTGGGTTTTTATTTCAGTGTTGGTGAAATTGTTCAAAGGAGATACACTGCATGCTTTACGAGTATCAATCTTTTAAATGATCCTTATTTTTTTATGAGTACAGTAGCTGTATATTATCTAATTTTGCAGGAAACAAACAGACAATAATTTACTATAAATTGTTTCTTAGTCCATAGCAGAAACTGTGCACCTTTGTTTCTTGCAAAATATTCTGCAATTTTCTGCTTCTCAAAATGTTATGAATAATTTGACTTTATCAAGTTAAATAAATTAAATAGAAATGTATTCCTTCTGAAAGTAAACAAATAATTGCTACCTATCACCAGTTAGATTCTCTATAACATACCCTGAAAGCATAAAGTGAAAACTGATCTGTAAAACTTATCGAGAACAGTACTCCTTCACTCTCAGAATGACATGGCTGTTTATTTCTCCTAGACATTTTCATGTATATTACCAGAATGAACAGAAGAGGGTATTGAATACCAAGGATGCACTTACTTTTTTGTGAGGTACATTTTTACTAAGTACCCTTAGAGGATCAATTTTTCAAATACCTCAGCAGGTAGAAGCTTCAAGAACTTATCTATAAATTTTCTAGCCATATATTCAGTATAATTGGATGCAGTTGACATTATCTTTAGATTATGTGAAAGTCATTCTTCTGCCTTATGGACAATTTATTCTTCAAGGGAGATTTGGTATGAACAAAGCAATCTCTCTAATGAAAAGTTTGTGTTTCATTTGGATCCTGCTGTTAAAGAACTTTGATGGCAAATTCTGATTGCCTAGTCCTGCTATCTTTCCTTAGGTGAGAAATGTTATTAACTGAGGGCCAAATTTTTCAAAATTGATTTGTTTTAGACCCGTATTTAAGAACCTAAATAAGTTCGAATCTTCAAAATTCTAAGGATCTACCAGCTACAGTCAATGACATTTTCTGATTGCTCTGCATTTTTTAAAATAAGGTCCTGTATTTAGAAGCCATATACTAACCCTGAGATCTTTCCACATTGTAAGGACCAAGGGTTCATTTCCTATAAACTGTCCCACAATCAGATGATAGAAACTACACATGAAAGGTGAATTAATGAGGTATGTGATAACACATTCAATTTTTTATTTTAAGACAGACATATAGATATAAAGCTAGTCACTGGGCTTTATTGTTATTGAGCAGCTGTTATTTACTGAAAAATATTTTCAGTAAAGAGTACCCTTTGAAAGAAACAAATTTTCCCCCCAAAAGTGTTATTTTCACTGAAATTTTCATTGATAAACAGATATTCAGGAAATGCCATATTTACTCACCTACGCTGGAAATACAGATACAAATATGTGTGTGTATACTGTATATAATGTGTGTGTAAATGTGTGCATATGTGTGCGCGTGTGTGTGTATGGTTTTCATTTGTATATAAAGAGGTGAGTGAAAATTTATTAAAAATGTCGAATAACACTGAGATCTATTTTTTAAATCTTGCTCTAGTTTATCCATTCTTTTTAAAATTGTATTTGTATAAAAAAGTTTGTTTCTCAATGAGCCAGTTAAGTTTGCAAAACTTCAGTAAAAATATTGTTTCATTGAACTAACATTCACCAGATAAAAAGAATAACTCTGCACTGGTCATTTGGTATAGCAGACAAAATCACTGTAAGAATCAATGTCCTCTGCTTTGAAAGTAAACACTTCATCTTTGCCTCGGGATTTCTATAGCACTAAGGGCCCATTATCCCTTTATTTCATTGACTTAACTCTTAAATACTTTTATTTTTGTTTTCTTTTTAAAGTGCCCTGATATTAGACAGATAAAATAAACCAAATAGTTATTTTGGAGAGAATCTTTTGCTCAATATATGATTAATCTTGCTGAGAAGTGCCTCTAGGAAACTGGATTAGTGCCTGGAACTATTTCACAAATGTTAAATAATCATGATCTGCAGAAATCCTGGGTTGCAAAAGAAAGGATGATTTATCTCCTTTCCTAACTGTTTAGATTATGTAGGTCACCCCTATTTCTTTGTTAAATTTGTGATTTATGTTTTCTTGCAAAACACTAGTTTTATACCACCAAAAAAACAATTTCTTTGCCTTTGGTGAACCACTAGGTATTAAACTTGGTAGTAACCTAGAATATTTTTAAATAGAACATGCTTAAATACTACTGAAGCATTGCTGCTATAACTTTAATTCATGAGGAAAATACACTAATTCAGCTTTTTCAATGTAATTTTATTAAGTGTATTTATTTTTTTAAGTTTATTATTCTATCTAGTGAGATTTCAATATCTTTATAAGCATCTCTACAGGCTTTATGGCGGGACAATATACAAACTATGAAGAAGCTGATATCACAATTTGTTTAACAATATTTTATCACCTCCAAGAACAACATAAACTCCATTCTATGACTCTCAAGAGGTGCTTATTATGATAAAAAAAATAAAAACCTTTTCAGGCCTCAAACAGATAGATCTCAATTCAGGAAGCAACTTTATAAGAGTGAACTTATGCACATACATGGTTCCCAGTAGTGGGGCCATTGACATCCGCTTTTGTGCACAGCCCTCTATCCAGTTATGCCCTTTTAAGTTTTTGAGGGTATATTATAAAGATCTTACTACAACACAAGTAGACCTACCTGAGTTACCTTTCACCCAGTTAACTTGGGTATCTGTAACTGTGAAGCCATGGAGGATACAAACCTACCCAGGCCCCTTGCCTCTTACTTGGGTTGGTAATCTGCACTGCATTCTGTCATCAATTCTCTGATATTGAAAAAATAATAGTGTAAGAGTGATGTTGTAGTTGTGATAGTCCAAACATTATGAGAGAGGCAAGGATTCCTTAGGATGATATATTTATTGGATCAGCTATGTAGTTGGGATAAAGTTAGACAACCTTTTGAAAGCAAGACAGTCTTCCTCAGGTCTGGTCACAAGAAGTGATATAAGCCAGGCATATTAATATCAGCTTGTGTATGATCACAGATGCTAAAGTCCCACCCAGAGGTGTAATTTGTAAGTTTTGTGCCCTAGGCATTGATGATGGTGCCAGAGGCCACTACTATTCTTACAACTCTTCTAAACCAGCACCCAAGGCTAGTGCCCTATTTATGATACTAGTCATACCTCTGATTGTACTAGAAAGACACTGCAGAGTTTATCAGGAATTAAATCCTATTTATATTAATAGGACTGTGATATTACAAGCACTGGTCAGAAACTGGTTTAAACCTTAACAGAACACACATTCATTTATATAAACCAGTTTGAAAATGGCTAAAATCAGTTTGAGATAAACCCAGTTCAATGTTATGTTATCAAACATAACTGATTTGGGTGAAACCAGATTATGTAATGTCTGGCCCAGTCCCCTTCCTCATTTAAATTAAACCAGAGTCTCCCAGCATCCCAGATGCTTTGCAGCCCTGGGTGGGAACAGGGAACAGCCCTGTCTGTTGGAACAGAGCAGGCTGGCCCTGCCCCTTTCCTTCTTAGCCAGAGCAGTATCACTGCTCTAACTGGCTGAGGGACTGCAGCCCCTCCCTACTGGCTGCTTAAGCAGGGGTCCCCCCTCCCACCCATTTCCTATGGTAGGGAGTCTAATGCAGGGACCCAACATCTGGCCATTCCAACCCCCACCCATGTTACCTAATGCTGAGAGGTGTCTCTGTGGGTCTTAATTTCACCAGAATAAAGGCAGACAGCTCGTGGCTTGCAAATGCACCCTAAAGATAAGAAGAGCTTGAAACTAATGAGGGGGCATTTTCTTTTGTAGGGCTTGATGGCTGATAAGCTTTGCTCTAACCATCAACCTGCTGGTTGCAATCTTTCAGTCTCCAAGAGGGGACAGAGAAAGGTATTAGAAATGACCTAGTTTGCAGACAGTTTGAAGAAGCAGGGAGAGTAAGATTGCAAAGCTCAGTATCAACAGATGCAGAGTCTGGCAACATTCCCGCCTCTTGAGCAGGAAAAAGCCTGGGACAGTGCAGGCAGGGTTGTGGTTTACACCCCTCCCTATTCAGGGCATCCTGCCCAGGCCTGGCCATGTTCCTCCAACACCCCCTGCTCAGATCAGCTTGCAGAAAGGAAAGGACAGCTGCTCTAGTGCACCCCAGCTTCTAGCCTAAGCCACGACAAGCATGTGCCTGCATTTCTGAGATGAAAAGGAAATGTTGCTCCACCTCCAGATTGGTTCAAGATTTGCAGGTTAGACTAGCCTGCAAAGATTGAATCAATTCAGGCTCAGGCTTTTTGAATATCTGTCCCTAGCTCCTGTGTTTGTAGATGCAGGTCCAGCATGCTTAGCCCCAATAAATATAGAGCTTAACTGTTTACCCATTAAAATCGGTTATTTCATAAATGTTTGTGGATGTATCTGCTTTAAACAAATTTATTTTGATTTTATCTGTCCATCCATTTACATTATACGTATTTTTATAGACTTTGTCCTACAATGACTGTCTTTTGTATAAGCAGGCACACAATATACCATACTAGGAAATGAGAACACTTCAGTCAATACAAAATAAAATGTTCTGCAATAAAAACAAAATTTGGGGCATTTTTCTATAGCCTAGAACAACATAGGGTAATTTATTAGACAGATCGAGGCTGAAACCTCAATTCCTCTTGACTCTTTTTTTTTTTAAAGGATCTCATGTGGTTCTTGCCAGTAGGTCATTATTCCTTTCTAGGCAGGCAGCAAAACTGCTAAAAATTACCTTTTTTTTCCTCCAAAGGACTTTTATTTTCCTCCAGGCCTCCATGGATCACTTACACTATCCTGTAAACAATCTGATAATTAAGCAGCTATTAAAATAGTTGAATTAAAGAAATCATTTCAGCTATATAAAAAAATATAGTTAATAAAAGAAAAGCAGCCTTATAAAGGTGGATTTTGTTATTTAAATGTGTAAAGTAAACAAAACACTGTTAGGGCTAATATTATTCATTTTCCCAATTTAATCTCAGTGGCTGTATCTACAGGAGATGCTTAATACAGAGTTGCCTAATTAGTACGGATCCTGGTTCTCTCTGTTTAAAAATTCCAAATTCACTAATAAAAAATCCCAAATTATCTGATTAAAAAGCAAAAATCCATGTTTTTCCATTATTAAAATGCCACTATATATATATATATGTATTAGTTGATGCAATGTTTTATTGATATATTTACAATTTTAAAGCAATTTGGAAGCCTACCAGTACCTTGGTCATTATAATAAAATAATTTCTATATACCTATATATTATGGTATATGATTTTGGTTTTTTTTGTCATGGAAAATCAAAACTCCTCCAACTCCCTTCACTCACCAGGATTCAAGTTCAATTGCTGCTGTCCCCAAACTGCTTTGTGGTGCCCTGACATGCCAGTGCCCTGCCCGTGCCGTTGCCCCTCACTCCTGATCCACAGGCCTCTGGCCCTACCAGTCCCCCTCAATCTCCCTTAAATGAGAAAATCCATGTTTTTCTACAGCAAGTGGAAAACCTAGATCTCTGCAGTAAAGCATAGTGTTGTAGCAATGAAGTTTTGTGCCCAGGGCAAAGCCCACAGTGGCAGGCCACCTTCACTCCACACACAGATCTGGGGGGCACATGCTTGGCTATGTTTGTCTGAGAGTCCACGCAGCAGCAGGAGCCACACTTCCCCTGTTCCCCGCTCCCCAAAACAAGCCACTCACAGATCTGTCCCACACCCTATGCCCCATGCCATGCTCCAGCTGGGCAGCACCTGTTGGCACTCCTTTGCTTTGGCCTCTGGGGCTGTTTCCCTGTTTGCTTCTCCCCCTGCCTTGCTACAGCACTGGTAAAGCATCATTGTCTTTATAACCAGAGCTATTAGGCCAGAGTAAACTAATTAACTCTGCTGTAAGATAGTACAGTAGGGTGGCCTTACATCCCATTTGGCTGGGACACTCTAAGATTCTGTAGCCTGGTCCTGGCCAGTTGGTCAAAAGCCCTGTGCCAGAGTCCAGCAGGGAGACAAAGCAGTATGGTATGCCAGGCAGGTTGTTGAACGGGCACCACTGCTTCTGTGCAGGAGCAAGGATGTGCCACATGTGGATGGGGGCTCCTGCTCCAATCCACCCACCTTGCTCCCACCTAGAAAGAGTGGTGCCAGTGCACTCACCTGCCTGGCTTAACATGCTGCTACACCTCTGTGCTGGACTCTGGCCTGGGAATTTTAACCAACTGGTTGGGACTGGGTTACGGGATCCTGGAGTGTCCCAGCCAAAGAAGGACGCATGGCCACCCTAGTACACAAATAGTGTTTTACAGCAAAGTTATTTACTCTGCCACAGTGCATGAGTAGGTGATGACTGGGGCTACCTGCTGGCTAGCCCTGCACTGTAGCACCTTTATGCCCCAGCCAACCCCCTCCACAGCACTTTGAGCCAAGTAGGAGCAGCGTGACCCCCTGGGCTGCCTGCCATCTGGGGCTGTGTTGCCCCTGTTCAACATGTTGCAGTCCCGAGTTCACATGTAAATGCTGTGCCTGGGAGTAATATACTCTGGCATTTATTTAATTTCATGTGTAGATGCACCCTTGTGTAGGTTTGTAAACCCTATATCATGGGCAAAGAACGTGGATTTTTTTAGGCAAGATCTTAAAGCTATTTTACAGATGATGAATCTTCCTTAGATGTCAAAGTATGGGTTCGACATCTAAGCAACTGAAAGACAAACTGAAAACCAAAACAGAAAACCTTTTTACTTTTTTTTCTTTCTGAAATGTCAATCAACCTCATAGCCTATACACAGCCCAGTTCAATATGTGGCATAAGGAGTATGGCATCTTTACTGAAAATGGCAGGAAACAGAGATGAATAATCAGGGCAAGTATCATTATTTTAGTAAACCTCCATTAACTGGAGACTTTTGTGTTAGACTTACCTATATAAAAATGTCTCAACAAATGAGTACTCTGCCTTTCAAGCACATCAGAGTTTTTTTCTTTTGACTAGTTGACTCACCCATTCCTTTTTGAAGGGCACCTCTTGTCTGAAAATGACTCAAACCTTAAGGAAATGGTAGGATTCATCTTTGTTTTTAATTTATTTCAGATCAAAATCACAGTTTACAATTGAGCAGTCCTTTTCCCTTCTAAGTGTTAATCTGGGAAATTTAGCCTAAGAGCTCAAAGTCAAGGTATAGTGTTTAGGTTCATGCTAATTTAACCAAATTGCAGCATTACAATATATACTTTCTTGGAAGTACTAAAGCAACAGTTACTTCAAAATGAAGCAGCAGCTGTAGATCTGTTTACTATGTCATGGATTTACTGAGAACACGATGTGCTCTATTAACTCCTTACTGAACATGGAATCAATAACAATATCCCCATTCCCTTATTTTCAACACCTTTATTGTTGAGATCAAGATAACAGAAGTTCATCAACCTTAGGAACAGTAGAACTATGCACTGCACTAGTGAAACCAATTGTGCAGTGTATTCTCAATAGTGGGCATACAATATTAGAAATTATTTATACAGTATTTATAGCCATGAATATAACCACTTTGGCAAGCAAATACAATTTCCAACTTGTTTTTCTGCACAACAGCCTTGTTTTTCCAATCTTTTCCAAAAAGCAAGTCATAAACTAGAATTTATTATATTAACATCTCTGGGGCACACACAAATAGAAAAAAATATAATTTCAATACTATGAGGACCAAGATAAAATGTATGATATAATTGCATCTGGCTGGCCTTGTATGTTTTCCAGTCTGGAAGACATGCACATAGAACACCAATGATCAGAATGGTCCAACGGAGGTACTTTATAGCCGTGTCCCGATGAGTGGGAATGTGTGGGTTTTGGTGCCTCAAAGCCTTCTAAGGTGCCATGAAATGCATGTGGTGCTCATGATTCTGCAGTGAAGCTGGATACTGGGAGATGCTGGTATCTAAAAAACCTGCACAAAGATGTGCTGTTGCTATTTGTCCCTGGAGAAACACACATTCTGCTTGTTAGGATAGGCCACTTTGTTATTGTATTGACTCTGAAGGGTTACTGCAGAAGTAAAATAGAAACATATTTAATCAGTAAAGGTGACAAATAGAACTTTGAAATATATGAAGAAAGCAGATTTTTAAATAAGGTGGCAACTTCCCACAATTTCTTTTCTGACTCTATCTGCACATTAAAACTTTTCATAAATGCTGTGGGTCATCACAGCTCCACAGGCATTTGAATCCTAATCCTGGAGATGTGTCTTTTACTTGAAGGTACATTTTGTAGGATCAAGCCCTTAATACAGAGACTGCAGCAGGAACAGACAAAATTAACTGATTTTTCTTTTTCTTTTCTTTTTTTCTTAAGAACCTCGAGGTCAAGACCAAACAGAAAATTTTGCCTGAAAATGAACATTCTTTTTTAAGAGATGATCATGAGAAAAAGCTATATGATAATGCTTCCTAACCAGACGAACTGGTTTAATTAGTCAAAAGGGGCACATCTACATGAGATGCTACTACACAGTCATTACTGCACATTTTTTAAATACTTGTATTATCAAGAACTAAATAAATGCTCAGTAACTGGCATTATTGCACAGTAGTGCCAGTGAACATCTTTTAGTTGATGCTACTGCACAGTAGCCTAATAATACTATCCAGTATCCTTTTAGCAGTGTCCATGCTGTGATGCATCACTGCTCAGTCTTTTTTGGCTATTGCAATGTCAGTGTCTCATATATGCAGCCAAGGAATAGATATTAACTTATCAACATTTGTGACTGATTGCAAACAGACATCCAACAAGATGGAGCTCCCTTTAATGAACAAAGTATTTTCTTTCAACTGTTTTGGTACTAGAAAAAATTAAAATTTTTCAAAAATGTATTTCATAAATTGCTGCATACAACAAAAAATACAGTCTAAAGAAAGCCATTTTTAAAATTTAATAAGGCCTTTTTGGAGCATTATCATTTATTTTTAAATTGCTAAATATCACCATATTTCTTATTAATAATTTAACTGAAATATGTGTTTATTTAATTATCTGAAAATATTAAAATCGTGGCAGTTATATAGCACAATTTGCAGAAAATATTTCATAAGGAAAGGCATTTTATTTCCTATTAATAGAGTTGCCACTTTAAAACATTTTAGGCAACTTCTATTCCAAGATATATATTCTTTAGATGAATTAATAAATCAGCAATCGACTATCACATATTCAGATAATGCCATTTCCAATTTCAAAAGGATACCCTTTTGGATTGATTCTAGTTTTAATTTATAGCTTAAAGAGTTTAGCATCATTTTATGACAGACTCTAAAAATATCAAAGTAACAGTAGGCACCCTGTACCGTATGGCTATTTATGTGTTGTTGAATTTTACTAGGAGAAGTGATTGATAGCATGGTTGCCTTGAAGCTCCGCACTTCCAGGCTGTTCTGATGTCAAGACGATATCGCTGATTAGAATGTTTCTTTAGCCAATCAGCTTTTAGTATCAGTTTTATATGCCATGTGTAAATGTATTTGTCTATATTTTCCAGGCTTTGTTTCAGTTAATTATTGTGTGATCTTTAAAGGATCAGAGAGTTTTATAACTGGTTTTAGTGGGGGTAGGATCAGACAATATAGGCTCAGCATGAGAGTAATTTGTAAATCATTCTTGAGCTAGACCTAATTTAATTTTCAGATGTTCAAAGTTGTGATATTGGTAAAATATAATGGATTTACAATATAAAGAGATTCTGTTTTATGCATCATAGACTCATAATGTTGGTTAGGTCATATAATCTACTCCTTTTCACAGACCCAAGAATTATTATTCCTAAAATATGAGATAAATGCCTACTAGACTTTTTGAAAATATTCAATGAAGGAGATTCCACAGTTTCCTGAATCAACTAGTCCTATTGTCCTACTGTTTTTACAGTGAGGAAAAATGATCTAAATCTGTTTTTTTTTCTGTACTCTAAATGTATTGCTTATATGTCTTGCTTTCTGTAACAATGGATTTAAAGAAATCCACATTTTTTCACCATTTGCCCCTGGGTGCTCTCCAGTTCCTTTGCATCCTTCTTAACACGAGATGGCCAAAACCAGACACAGTACTTGAGCTGAGGCCTAACCAGGTCCCACATTCAAGTTATTCTGCTAATGTTCCCCAAAATTGCATTTGCCCATTTTGAAACAGCATTACATAGCTGATTTATGTTGAATTTGGATGTTTACCTTGCTGGGATCCTTAGACCCCAGCTGACTTCCTGCCCCTGGGGCAGGAGGCTGGACTCGATGATCTCCCAAGGTCCCTTCCAGCCTTAATGTCTATCAAATCTATGAAATCTACGAATTTGTGGTCATAACCCCCAGATCTTTCTTATTAGTGTTACTGCCAAGCCACTTCTTTTGTGCCAGGGGCATATCTGAAATGTAGGCAGTTTGGCCTTCACCTCAGAGGGTCACAATCCAGGGGATCAGGAACAGATAGGATGACAGAAGGAAGAGTCCCAAGTAGAGTCAGGGAATTCAGAAGCAGGTGGGTCAGGAGGCTGAAGTTTGTAAGAACTGGGACATATCTGCTCACCCTGGCTAGGACAACAAGCCAAGGTGACAGAGGAAGAGAGGACTCAGAAACTGTTGCAGAGATCCAGACTGTATGATAAAGACTCTGAAGGGTCTGGCTGTGCACCCCTCCTCCCCCAGCTAGTGTCTCCTCCTTCCCCCACGTTGGTCCACCACTGCCAAGGGGGCTGTAGAAAGCAGCTATAATTGTGCAGGACCAGCACATGGGCATTGCTAAGTTATGCCACAATCCAGAAGTCAGGGGACAGGGTTCTGGATTAAAGTCTGGAAGTAAAAGGGGTCAGGGAGTTGGCAAGTCACTCTGGAAACATAAGGGTCTAGACAGGAGCCTGGAACATGGAATTGAAAGGCAGGAACTAGGAAGACTGGCAAGAAACAGGATCATGAGTGAAGTCAAGAAGTCAATAGCCAGAGAACAGGGAGCCAGGAACAAGCAAACAGGATCCAGGGCACAAGGAACAAACAGGCAGGACCCAGGGTCTATGAAACTAGGAATCAAAGGTAGGAACTTGGAAAATAATAACAAGGCATCAGAACCCAAGGTTAGCCAAGTAAGTATCTGTACTGTTGAGTAGCCTCCTGGGCCCTGACATAACTGCTGCTTATAAGCAGGCAGCCATGCCTATGTGAGAAATTGGGGCCAGCTGGGTAGTTGTGTCATGGCAGGCAGGGCCACCCAATAACCAAAGCAAGCTGGAGGCACTTTCACCTGCTTGCTGCTCTGACTCCTGACACTATGAAAACTCTGGCACAGGAAACCTTTGGCTTGTGCAGTATTTGATCCAACTGTTGTTCAGAATCTAACCGAGAGACTGCCAAATTTCATTCCCCTTTTTGTAGTAGTACTAGTGAGAGAGGCACTCAAGGGTCATTCATGTTGCACCAACTGGCAGTACCTAGTCAACACCAGGGAAGCTAATGATCTTCCCAATGAACCAAAATCTGTGAACTTTTTGAGAAATCCCGGTATCATTTTCACTGACCACCCAGATATTGTGTAATCCTATGACTTTCATCCTGTTGTACCTGCACTCTGAATCTTACAACTTAACATTGAGGGTCTGTCAGCAAAGGGGTCTGAGCAAAGGAGTTGCCAAGGTGAAAATTATATGACTTGAATCTATTCTGTGTGATGCAATGGGAAGGGCAACAAGCACGAATATATTTTCATGGAAGTCTTCGAGTACATAATTGAATTCAGTATTTAATTGAATTCAGTCCTACCCAGGTACCACAACAGGGAACAATGTAAAATATAATGAATCGCACTATCATGGCACTATCTGTTCTTCAAACCTTTAACTCAAGGTACACCAAAAAAAAAGCATGGCAGCTAGTCAAAGGAGAACAGCTAAATTAATTACAAAGACCACTGTAGTGGTGAATTTGAAATGACTTATCAAATTATATGTCAAATTAAACACAAAACATATTTTTTGACCTTTCCTTGTTCTTCTGTTTCTGCTTTCTGTGTATTCAGCCCTTTCATTAGCATTACTAAGCTGCTCTTTTTTTTCTGAGCTTTCAAACATCCTCCTTGCTTTTACTGAAAATGCAAGTTTATCAACGTTATAACGGGGGGCCTAAAGAAATAAATAGAAACCTAAAGGGATTTTCATAATCACCTAGTTGATTAAATACCATGCTTTTAAGTACCTATCTACAGTGATAAGTGCCTAAATCCCTTTAAACACCTGGTCCAGAGAATATCTTGCTAAGAGATGACTGTCCTGTGCCACAATGAAATCAATGGGTAGCTCAGGGTGTTCTGCTCATCATCCAAACTGAGTCACCTATTCACTTACGATTCCAGGCTCAGTAGTGAACTTGATTATAGGGAAAATCCATTTATAGTAAAGTAGTATTAGGATGGCCATCTGATTTTTCTATAATGCAATGGAAAATTCCAGTTACAATGACCTTCTACTTGGTATGTTCATTCTGTGTTTTTTAAGGAGGTAGAGAAACTTCAAAAGATGTCACTAAAGAGAGTTCTACTCTACAATCTTTTGTTCTTCTCTTGTTGATGTTTGCCCTTCACACACACATCAGAGCCTATTCCCATTATTTTCCTGCAGGGTCTGAGTTAACTCTCCTTAAATTTAAGAGAGAGGTTTTTGTTAACTTCACCGGTAATTGGATTGGGCCCCCAAACAGGAATGAGTTCAAAAGTCTAAGATCAGCAAAGGGAAAGCCGTCATTAAGTCTGGCAGGCAATGTTCTTTGGGTAGATGTGATATCTTTTATTAGACCTACTGAGTGGTTGGAGAAAAGTTCTTGGAAAGCTTTTGGGTGCAATCACCCTCCTTCAGGCATAGGGAGTCTCTGCTGTTCTGAGACTCCCAGGAATGAGAGTCTCAGAATAGTTAATTAAGCTAATTAATTCTGAGGTGTTAAATAAATGATAGATAGCAAGGTATTTTATTATTCTAGCACTATTGTGTGCATTTGCTGATGGCAGAGTTGCCTCATGGAACACACTGGGTTAATTCCAGCTGGAACCACCAGAAATCAGGTAAAGACTGTAATCCAGTTGCTGGTGTGCAATAGACAGTACAGTGGATTCTGTGACTCTCACCCATGTGGGGAGATGTCTAAGCCAGTTTGACGAAGTCCTGGTGTCTCAGGAGAAACAAAGGGACATTTGAACAGGATAAACAGCCACCTGTGAACTCAGTGAGGAATCAGTGTGAGCATGGACTAAACAGTAGAAGCTGGAGACTGTTTCATTTAGCCCCCAAACTAAGAGACAACATAAGTGAAAGGAAGTCTATTTAACATTCAAGGAAAAGCTCAAGTTTAAGAGAATAAGTATTTAGGATTATATTTTTGAACTGTTTCGTGTCTCATATTACAGTATTTGCAGTTAAAAATCAAAAGATTTATTGCATTATTTCAGCACACACAGGCACGCCTGAACTTCCTTCTCACCTCATGATCAGACATGACCACAGAATAAAAAACAAGACAATAACAACTAAGCTCTGGAATCAAGATTCATTTAGTATGTGTATTTTGGACTTCATAACTACATAAGCTTAAATGTAAGTTTCTATATATGCAAAAAAGCACCCCATCGAAGGAACAATGTACCTTAAGTTTCACTGTAATCCAGATAAAAGGTAGGGTGGTATTTAAGTCCTGGAAACTCACAGTCCAGCAGGCATATGGATTGCCTAATTTACTGCACATAAGCATGTGTTTCTACATATGTGCGCACTTACTATGCAGTAAAATCCCTTAATCATGATTAAGGCAGTGAGGAAGCACCAGTGGCTCTTAAAATGGCTGAATGTACACTCAACCAGGGCATGGGTCCAGCTCAAGCAGAGGTTAAGGTGGGCCTAGCAAGGGTCCAGGTGGCCAGTGGAGGGCTTCATCAGCCAGGGCAGGAGTGGGTAGGCAGGATCCCCAGTGATCAGGGGTGGGATCATGATACAATGCAGGATATAGCAATAGTGGCTTCTCTCTACCAATCCCATGAGGCCAGAGTTCCTAAAGATGCAGGTGTCATGTGCACTGCCTAACTGGCAATCATGTGTGAGAATGTGTCCCTGTAGTCTACCATGGCCTGCAGACCCATGGAGCAGACCCCCCTGTGGCTATAAGAGGGGCAGTTTCCATGGGGTGGGCAGGCCATTGGTATGTGGGTCCAGTCCAGGCCCCCAATACACTTGGGAAGCCCCAGTGTACCAAACCCTGCCTCCATCATCTGGGGGCAAAGGGCATGGAGGACGGTGTCCACCAGCATGTCCTGGAGGGTGTCACACACCTCCAGGGCAGACTCCCTGGCAGTGGCCTTGCCCGTACCAAACAGATGTCCCACATGCTAGAGGTTGGTGGGTGTGGCCAACCTGAGCAGCACCAAGGCCAGGCAGGTGTTGGTGGGGAGGTTCAGTCACATGCCCATGTTCTTGTACTCCAGGTGGGACTGGAGCTGGTGGAGCAGGTCCCAGACAGTGGCCATAGGCCAAGCAATGGTCAGTGTGATGGGCTAACAAGGTGATCAAGGTGGCAAGCATGATCCCGGGACACTTTTCCTCATTGCCAGGGCTGGGGCAGCCATAGCTCAGGGTTGCAGGATGGGCCCATACAAAACTGTCATGTGCTGCCTCTGCACTTCCCACATTGCTCCTGAGCACAGAGACTGTCTGCCCAAAGACCAAAGAGCAGGGCTGTCAGGTGCTGGAAGCTGCAGTCACAGGGGTGGTCACAGGGGTGCACTGCAGGGCTGAAGGGACCTAGCAGCAAATTTTCTGCTTCATCCCTGCATGTGTAGGCACTTAGCCAAAATCACTTACTGCACGGTAAATCTAGGCTCGAGAATGCATACGTGAATGCAACCACTGAGCCTAACACTGGCGAAACAGCCTTCAGTACTAGGTCCATCACCATCAGTCATTCACACCAACATATAACCAGATAAAGAATTGAAAGGGCCAACTTTTTATAAATAGGCTAGTGGTTAAAAAGTGGGAGATCTGTGTTACAGGCTTTTTTTAATCAGAGAGAAGTCAAACCCATAGTTACCATGGAAGTGTCCTAGCTAACAGGCTATAGGCTAGTTTGATTTGTGGGTGAAGGAGGTAGGCACCTTTTACCCTGTAGTCAGGTGAAATCTAGGCAGCTCCTCACTTTAATACAGATTTTTATGGAATACTTTTTGGAAGTACCTAACTCTTCACTGATAATATAAGGAGCCTGGATGCCTAACTCTGATTCTTTGAATCACTGTTTTGGACCAGGCACCTCAATTTTAAGCACTATTGAAAATGCCTCAGGGTTTCTTTACTGTGACAATGACAGTTATCCCCAAGCCCTCAGTTTGGGGAAGTCAAGGAGCAGATGTTGAGGCTCCCCTTCCCCTGAGACCAGACCACAAAAGTACAAACATTCACTTTTATGAGAGGACCTCTTACAAGGGAGATCTTCTCTTAGAAGGTGCATGTTTTTTCCAGAAGAAATTAAATGAGAATTTGTATACTTGTCATTTCTACTAAGATAATGGTGATTCTCCCTGGATAAATGTAATGCTTGTACTTGTCCTCTGTTCAGGGTGAATTTAGTATGAAAAGGATAGCCCTTGTTACAACAGCCAGGCACTTCAGTTATGAAGCAACAACTTTTGGAAGCTATTAGTTTGTACACACTTGCTGTGTGTAGACAAGCAGGGAAGTGCAATTTGTGGTGCCACAAAACACCTGCAATGATTGTTAGTATGTGTGCCATGGTGCAGAGTTGCCTTATGGAAGCAAAATTTCCTACCAGAATTTTCTGATAGCAAAATAGAGCACTGGATCAAAAAGCAGCACAAAACCAGCACTCTCCAGCACAAACAGAGGCTGGGCCATTCAGAACAATGCTCTGACAGCTGGCCAGGCCTCCCTGCTGCCCCTGCTGCTCCAGCATGCCACCAGGTAAGACTGCTGGGACCAGTACAGGTGCTTCCCCCAGCCTCCAGCTCATTTTGGCTGAAGAGCCAGGAGGAGCTGGGCAAGGGCAACTTGTCTTGCAACAGAGCCTCACATGCAAGGGTGTACACTGAGACAATTTGTGCCACTGCAAGTGCATGCTGCTGTTCGTCTGGGTGTGGCCACTTAAATAATTTGTTCAGGAGTAAATCTAAATTCTGAAACCTTACAAGTTACCAGAAATGGAGAAGATCCAGGGATATAGCCAAAGTCCTTATTCCATCTATAGCTACCTGTGCCAGTTCCATTAGAACTTTATGAGTGATGGCTGTAACAGCTTAGTTAGACCTACACATGAGATTTGAATTGTTAAATCAATAAAACAATACATTTCATACAACACTGCAAGATTGTGGCTGGGATTATGGGAAAAAAGCAATCCCAAATTGATCTCATCTCTTGTGTTAATTGTAAATGTACCCATTGTTTATTATGCTAAATTAGTCTATGTGACTGCATCTAACCTACCTATCGTACACCTATTGTCCCCAGTGACCTCTGATCCTCAATGCTTCATATTTGCATTCACTAATTAAGGCATATTTCTCAAAATAGTCAGTCAATCTCTAAATGTTTATTATGCCAAACCAATGTATTCTCCTGAAGCTCACACTTATTATATCCAATAACCTTTGATCCTTATTTATTTTAACAGATTTGCTTTGGTCTAATAAAAGGTGTCCCATATTCCCAAAAGAACTTGTAACATCTTCTCTTAATCATAGCTCTCAAAACAGGCATTCAATATCTGTCAGATATCTCCATAAGCCATTTGATGCAGCTCCATTGTTAAAATAACAACAGAAAGTATTTTGTGATCAACTTCCTAAAGGTATCTCGTTCAATCAATACCCATCCCATTTGATTCCAAACTGATCAACAGCTTGCAAATTTCACAAACACAAAAACAGGATACAATTGTAATATGTTAATTCCATCCTTACCTGCTTTGTTCAGACTTTGATTAACCTACTATCAAGAAGAAATTCTTTGAAGCTCTACAATTAAAACAGTATAAGAAGCACGACAGAACTGCTAGCAAAGTGTGAAGTCCAAAGCAGATCAAGAAGCCATCCTACACCCAGCCCACAAGTGCTCTGTGAAAGCTGTAAAGATAAGAACTGCCTCCTGCCTGCTTGAGTAAAAATCTCTTGCAGCTAAAATAATAGAAGGGCTGTAATAGCTCATTTATTGAATATTAAGAAAAAGTCTTTTGTTTTTCTATCATTTAGATTTATAGCTTGTTGGTAGTTATTAAAGCAAGCCTTTCTGCTGTTAATCAAATGAGTATTGTGTCAGTTCTTAAAGCACTAGGTTGAAAATTTGGCGTACAAGTGCATCAATGGACATGCCCAGATGAGTGGGCACATGCATTTCCCTGGGGACAAATAACAGCAGTCCACCTATGCATGCATCCTCTGGCATACAGCAAGTTGCCCCAAGTCAGGTAGGGGAGGCTGGGGCCACCACCTAGGGTCCTGGGGGGGCCCCTAGGCTGCAGCAGCAGTGATCCAGGTGCACAGAGCCTGGCCAGCAACTGGAGCATGGCTCTGGCAGTCCAGGATCTGGTTTGGGGTGGTTCATGCTGCTGCCATATGTGCTACCCCACTTTTTCTGGAATGGGTATTTTGACACTAGGATATTCTGGCGTCAAAAAAAAAAGCTGCCATCTGCCTGCATGTACAGTGTGTGCTGTTTGCAGTACTACAGACAGGTCTGCAGAGTCACAAATCACATGTCTATGCTCATCTGGACACACCCTATTAGTTTAGCCAACATTTGGTCTTGTTCTTATGAAGTCAGCACCCATGATTCAGTACTGCCAGGGCTACCATCCATTCCTACAATCTATTTCAGTCAAAGAACTGATTTTCTAGATAGCTAAGTGATGAAGAAAACATGATACCTTGATAAAATTCCTACAAATCTTGTTGTAAGAGACTGCAGGATCCCTTGTTGATTCAAATTATTTTTATACAACCAGAATCTGCTACCTATCTAGTAAAGCTATGCCTTTTCAATTTCCTGCCCATATTCATAACCTCTTCTCACGCCCCCAAAAATAACATCAACAACCAAACATCATTCTAATGTTTCATATATTATCATTCCTAAAATAAGAATAAAGCAAGTTCTTAACAACACAATAAAAAAGTTATACAGAAATGCCTTCAGGCATAATAATAATTTATGCAAATAAGGCCAAAGTGATTTCTTTTTCTTACTCCTCAAGGGGGCAAAAGGAAGTGTTTTTCTTTCTTTCTACCTATGTGGCTTACAGATGTCATTACTGGTAAGTCATACTGGCAGTTTTGGCAAATACATATTTCGTTACTTGCTTTTAATTTTTTTCCAAGAAATATTTTAGTCATGTCATATGAGGAAAAATAATCATAAAATGCTTATACAACAATAATGAAGGAAACACTGCAAAACTCTGGCAAATGTAACTATTACAGGTTACATAGGCCTAGTTTTTGAGGTTACCGAAAAAGCATGTCACAGGGTAATTCATCATGTAAATCTCAGTGTGTCATTGTACCAGTGATGCATGGTCATGATTAAATACTATTCCCACTATGAAAGGTACAGCCTACATGTTTTGATTCATTCATTTGTGTGCGGACCATATACCACATTCTATGTAGTGCTATGGATGACATTTTATCATGTTAAAACATTACTCGGTGAAGCTGATGTGATGAAGCAGAGCATGATTAGATGTCTCTGACAAAATGTCACGCAATGAAAGGTAAGTGATGATGATTTATTATCTTTCCCATACATTTTATTACTTTTATTTATTAATTATCGAATACCTTCATTGTACCCAGTGGTGCACAAAGAGGACAAGTTTTGTAAGATCCAACCTTCAATCAGTTTGAATTCTAGTTTTTCTTTTCTTTCTGGTTATTGGAGAAATCATTAGAGCTTCTGGAAAAGAATATAACAGGAGGCAAAAAAAGAATAAAGAGAAAATGTGCAAAGACTAGTCATGACTGAGCAAAACTTTAAGTAGGAGGTTATTTTTGGGAAATGGCAGAATGAAAAAAACATATAATGGCATGAATGGGAGAAGGGAACAAAGACAAAAATGTGTAAAGATATAAAATAGAGGTTTAGATTGTAGTAGTGTTGGTCTAAGGATATAGAAAGACAAGGTTTTCTGATCTTTTATCTTTTCTGATATCTTTTATTAGACCAACTCAAATAGTTGGAAAAATTCTACTTAGCAAGCTTTCAGGTTTAAATATCCTTTGTCAAGCTGTGAAAACATCTGCAGTTGGTGTGTTCTCTTCCTGGATGGAATGAATAATAAAGAAGCCAGAGGCTGGTATGTGTGCAAGACAGACAGTCAGTGAAGATATACATTGAGAAGTCAATGGGTGAGAGACTGGCTGGGGTGAGGGGGAATTAATGTAGCTGGTGAATAGTGGGAGGTACCTGGGGACACAGATGTCAGGCATGTTATAATTATGCAAAGCTTTGGTAGCCGATTTGATTTGGAGGAGATATGGTCCAATTTGTGGAGCAAATCTCTGAATCTGAATTGACTCAGGAGACCAATTAAAGGCTCTGAATCAATTCAAAGCATCTGAATCAATCTGGAAAAAGATTTGGAAAAGATTCGGCAATTCAGCCATAGACTAACCAGGCAGCTGCCTCCAGCTGGTAAGTCTGTTGGGGAAGAGGGGAAGGAAGGGGTTTAGGGGATGGAGGGATTGGGGCTGGGGTTGGAAAAAGCTGTCCAGCCAGGGCGGGGGGCACAGCACTCAGGGAGGTAGGCAGTGCAGGCATGGGGTGGGGGTGAGGCAGCACTGGGAGCGGGGGCTATTCCCTGCTGCTGTTTGCCCAGCTGGGGGGGGGGGCCAGATTAAGGTGCAGCTCACTCTAGGCTGAAGGGGATAAGCAGCATCAGGACATAGTTTTCACTCCCAGTGTGGCTGCACCCCCTCCTCCTTGCTCTCCCCCTCATGCTGGCTGGCAAGCAGCAGGAGCACAGAGTCCCCGCTCCCAGTGCTGATGTGGGTGCAGCAGTGCTGGGAGCGGGAGTTATGCCCTGCTGTCACTTGCCCAGCTGGCACAGTGGGGGTGCGATGTAAGCATGGCTCAGTCCAGGCAGAAGGGGGCAAGCAGCAGCAGGGCATAGCCCCCGCTCCCAGCACTGCCACATATCCCAGCACTGGAAGTGGGGATTTGTCCTGCCACCGCCTGCTAGCTGGTGCAGGGGGGCACAGGATGTGGGTGTGGCAATGTTGGAAGCAGGGGCTATGCCCTGCTGCCACTTGTCCCCTTTTGCCTGGAGCGAGCCACACCCACATCCCACCCCCAGCACCCCAGCTGGCTAAGTGGCAGCAGGGCAAAGCCCCCACTCCAAGTGCTACTGCATCCTCATCCTGTGCCGCCCCCACTCCCCTCCCCAAGTAATGTGTTCACCTGCCCCAGCTGGGCAGCTTGTTCCAGCTCCAGCCCCAATCCCTCCCTTCCCCATGCCCCTTCCCTCTCCCCTCCCCCAACCCCAGCAGACTTGCCAGCTGGAGGCAGCTGTGTCACCTGTCTGTTAATCTATGGTCGAATCTCCAAAACAGCATTCAATCTCTCAGATATGATTTAACGAAATAAAATCAGGACAGTGATTTGAATTGCTGAATCAAATCACTGTCCTCCTAATCAGCTGAAGCTGAAGTGAATATTTGATGCTTCACACAGGTCTAGTTATAATGTGTCATAAATCCAAGATCTATATTTATTCCATTATTTTTTGTATCCAGGAGGTTGATGAAGCGAAGTTCATAGGCTCATCTATGACAAGTGTTTTGTAAAAGCCGCTGTTTGACACAGCTTCTGGTACTCAGGAGCAGAGAGGCATCCTGCACATACATGTGCCCCCTTACCAGACCCGAGGCAGAGGTGGACACAGCAGTAGCGCAACCAGAAGTGGGGGCAGCAACACCTGATCCCCCAAAGGTAAGTGGGGCAGAAGAACCTGGCACAGCTCAGCTGGATCTGGAGGGGAAGCCCCCTGGGTCCCTTTTAGCTGAGCCGGTAGGGAGCTGCGCTCCTGAGCTGCATGAACAGAGCATGCAAACAGGTGCGCTCCGTAACAGCACACCAGCTTTTGTGCCAGCTTTCACACCGGAGGGTGGGCAGAAAGGGCCAGGAAAGAGATTCCTGCAAGGGTAGGGTGAAGGCACCACACCAAACTCTAAGTAAACAGGAACTTATACAATGGTGTTGACGCAAAGTCCTGCTAGGGCCCCTGCCCGGGAGGGCGCTGCCTACCTGGGGCTTGTCTGAGGCCTCCACACATACAGAACCCATGGGGGGTTGGCATCCCCCTGCCCTCTGGCCTGTGGGGGATGCCCAGCAGGGCCAGGGGGGCAGGGAATGGGGGCCCCCACACCTGCCTGCAGGCGCCCATCTTAGAGCCCTGGAGGTGCAGGTAAGGGATCTCCAGGAGGAAGTTAGCAGGCTGAGGGGAATCAGGGGGGTAGAGGATGAAATCAATAGTCATTACCTTTCCCTGCAGGACCATGCACACAAGGAAGAAGCACCCCGGGAGGTGCCCTCCACTGCTGAGTGGCAGATGGTCACATCCAGAAACAGGTCTGCTACCAGCAAAGCAGTACCAGTTCCTCCAGTCTGGCTTGATAACAACCTTGGCAACACTGCAGAAGATGGAAGGAGAAGAAGAAACTTCCTTTGAGGAAGCAACTCCACTCTCTTCACACTCCAAACAGGCCATGGGAGCCAAGCAGACCCGGAGGACAAAGCATAGAGTGATTGTCATAGAAGACTACATCCTGAGAAGTATGGAGGGCCCCATCTGTCGCTGGGACCCCTCAACACGCGAGGTCTACTGCCTCCCCAGAGCAAAGATTCAGGACATGACGGGGATGATCCAGGCCATGATCCAGCCCATTGATTAGTACCCCATGGTCCTAATCAATGCAGGTACTAATGATGCGGCCAGGAGAAGCTCTGATCACCTGCTGATGGGCTACCATGCTCTGGGGGGTGTTCTGAGGGAGAGAGGAGCACAGGTAGTATGCTCCTCTGTCCTACCAGTGAGCGGACGTGGAAGACAACATGAGGCCTGCATCAGAGAGATCACCTGGTGGCTTCAGCAATGATGTCTCGAGGCAGGCTTCGGCTTCCTAAACAATGACCTGCACATCACAACAAGAGACATGCTCAGGTGGGATGGGCTTTACCTTTCCCCCAAAGCTAAGCGTGTGTTCTCTTCTAGGTTGGCAGATCTCCTCTGGCGGGCTTTAAACTAGGCTCATTGGGGGATGGGGAAGATGAGGGCGGAGGAAGCCTTGGACCAATAAACCAAGTAACACCCACAAGAACAGCCCAGTCTGGACAAACAATGAGCAGAATGAATACCCAGGTAAGCAACTGGGGCCCGAGCAGTACTGAGATTAGGGAGCCAGTGCACATATCTTCAAGAGGCCTTAAATGCCTCTACACAAATGATTGTAGTATGGGGAACAAGCAGGAGGAACTTACCCTCCTGCTAGCTGACACCAAGCCAGACATAGTGGGGCTCACACAAACACGGTGGGACCCAACGCATGACTGAGCAGTGAAAATCAAAAGCTATAGGCTGTACAGGAGGGACAGGACAGGGAGGAAAGGTTGGGCTGTGGCGCTCTACATCAAGGAGGAATACACATCCTCATGTAGTAGCACAAGGTCAGATGAGGGGCACACTGAAGTGCTCTGGGTTAGAATACAAGGAAGTCGAGAGGAAAGGGGGGGTCTACTACAGACAACCCAAACAAGGGGAAGAGCTAGACCAGGAATTCTTAAGTCAGCTCACAGAGGTAGTTAGGTCAAAAGACGTCATCATGGGTGACCTGAACTTTCCAAACATCTGTTGGGAAGAGCAGTCAGACAGGTTTGACCACTCATGCAAGTTCCTAGCTGAGATACAGGACCTCCATCTAACTCAGGAGGTGCATAGCCTCACCAAGGGAGAAGCCTTGTTGGATTTGGTGCTGGCCACAGGCAATGACCTCATGAGGGGGCTGTGGGTACTTGACCACTTGGGTGACAGCAATCATCGCCTGCTGGAATTCACCATCCAGCGCAAGGCGGCAAAAGCCTGCAGCAAGACAGGAGCCCTGGACTTCAGGGGGGCAGATTTCAAAGAGGTAAGAAGAATAGTTGGGGAAGTATTGAGATCCCAGAGGGGAGAGGAGTTGGGTGTCCAAGAAGAGTGGACATTCCTTAAGGACACGATCCTCCACACCCAAAGGGAGGTAATCCCAACAAGGATCAAAGGAAGCAAGAGGGTGCAAAAGCCCCCATGGCTCACCAAAAGCATGAGGGAATGGCTCCTAGCTAAAAGGGAGGTGTACACCTAATGGAAGGGAGGGGCCATCACCAGAGAGGACTATACCTCAGTTGCTAGGGGCTGCAGGGGGGCTATCAGGAAGGCCAAGGTAGAGATGGAACTGGGACTAGCTACCCAGATCAAGGACAAGAAATCTTTTTTTAAATACATAGGGGGTAAAAAGAAGGTACTGGGTAATGTGGGGCATCTGCAAGACACACTAGGAAATCTGGTTGTCACATCAGACAATGAGGCTAACTTATTTAACGGTTTCTTTGCCTCCATTTTCCTGAGCAGGGATCAGATCAGCCCATCTGCCAGGACCGCCTCAGGCCTTGGGGAAAACGTACCCAGGCCTAGGGTCAGGATCTAGTCAGGGAACTTCTGGAGGGACTGGACATATTTAAATCAGCTGGTCCTGATGACCTCCACCCCAGAGTGCTGCGGGAATTAGCAGAGGTCATTGTGGGACCCCTGGCACAGCTTTACGAGCATTCATGGTGCTCTGGTGTGGTGCCAGCAGGCTGAAAAAGGGCCAATGTGGTTCCCATTTTCAAAAAAGGGAGGAAGAAGGACCCAGGAAACTATAAGGCAATTAGTCTTACCTTGATCATGGGTAAGCTATTTGAGAGAAATATCCTAGCACATGTCCACAAGGGGCCAGCAGGGGAGGTTATACTTAGGGCAACCAATATGGGTTCATTAGAGGCAGGTCCTATCAGACCAACCTGATGGCCTTCTATGACCAGGTCACAAAATCCTTAGACACAGGGGTAGCAGTAGACGTAGTCTTTCTGGACTTCAGGAAGGCCTTCAACACTGTCTCTTACCCTATTCTTATTAAAAAACAAGGGGACTATGGCATCGACACCTACACCACAGTCAAATGGGTCACTAACTGGCTGGAGGGCTGCACCCAGAGAGTGGTGGTGGTTGGGTTATTTTCGACCTGGAGGGATGTGGGCAGTGGGTTCCCCCAGGGTTCAGTCATCGGACTCGCGCTGTTCAGCATGTTCATCAGTGACTTGGACAAGGGGTTAAAAAGCACCCTATTCAAAGTTGCAGACAACACTAAGATGTGGGGGGATGTGGGCATGCTAGAAGGGAGGAATAGGCTGCAATTGGACCTAGACAGGTTACAGGAGTGGGCAGATGAGAACAGGATGGTTTCAACACCAACAAGTGCAAGGTGCTGCTCCTGGGGAGGAAGAACCAGCAGCGTACCTACAGGGGAACTCCCTTCTCATCAATGCACAGGCAGAAAAGGATCTTGGAATTATTATTGATGCCAAAATGAACATGGGCT
>JAGPOW010003395.1:66184748-66194768 GCA_030014935.1 Caiman crocodilus | reverse complement strand
ACATCAGTGCACTTCAAATAGTGATGTCCTTGTTTAGCTGAAAGGTAGAATTTGGTCCTAAATATGTACAAACTAACCTTTCTGGAAGTTTTTGAATACATAAGAAGCTTTGTATATGAACAGCTGATTAAGAAACTAATCTTGTATATGTTTACTTTCAAATCTCTTGAATACCTTTCAATGTCTCTGAGTTTCCCATTAATGTCTTAATAGATTTAGTTTATTTACATATTTCTTCCCATCTACTTGCTTTGTCCTGGTGTTGCCCTATGGGGCCAGGCCAGTCCTCATGATCTCAATATTGTGCTGTTAGACAAGAGGGCATGGTGCACAATTGCACATGCACACACCCAAAAACCAATTAGGTGCATACACACACACTAGGTGCATGCACGTACTATAGGTGCATGCACCCCAACCAGGCATGTACACCACACTACCAATCCAGGCACATAGACATCCAAAATTACCAGCCTAAGCAAATGCATGCCTATCATCAATTCAAGCACCTACAAGCACTATACAAACCAAAAGAAATTAGAACAGAATCAGTTACCAATATCTGCACACCCAATACACATACACAGATCACTAATTTGTATATCATGCACAGTGACATACATGTCTATCAGTTCACATACATACCACTCACGTACACATACACACCAGTGAGTTCCTAATTTGGGTGTTGTGGTGGGTATGTATGTGCTTGGTGCACTAGGGATAGCTGGGGGAAGGTTAAGAGAGATTGTGAAAGTTGCCAGGACTGGGATTAGAACTTGTAGACTTAAAAAGACCTGGGCTGAGGCTTGGGGCTACTTTAGGTTACTGCTGGTGGAGACTAAGATGAAAGTTGCCAGTGCCAGTATTAGAACCAGCAGACTAGAGGAGTAACTTGAGGTTACTTAGTGTTAATTGAAAGCAGAAAACCAGCAGAACAAAGGAGCAATGTTGGGGAGAAGCCCAGAGACTGTAGCTGGTGCAAGTAGGCTATAAGGGAGCCAAGAGGTACATGGGGAGGGGAAAATTGGGAGTGAGGTTGGGAGGGGCAGGGGGAGAGGCTGGAGAACACACACACAGAGAAAAAGTGTAGGCAGAGAGAAATAGGGATTGGGACGAGGTGGCAAGAGGCAAAAAATAGCAGGAACAGGGCTGAGAGTTTACAGAAAGCAAAACGTATAAGAGTCTGCAGAAAAGGGACAGAGAGAAGGCAAAAGGTGACAGGAACAGGGCTGAGAGCTGAGAGGGAGAGATAGAGACAAAGACCGGAATTTAAGATAGGGAAGGGACCGGGGCTCAGTAAAACACAACCCAACTCGGGGTTAAAAATGATAGTAGTTTTATTGAACAGAGGATATAGTAATACAACATCTTATTGGTTCCCTTCACACACACACACAAAAACTGGCAGCAGGAGTTAAAGAGGTTTGGTGCAGGGGCTGAAGTCCAGGAGGAGAGAGATAGAGTCCAAATTGGAGGAGGAAATATGCAGGTGATATCTACCTATCCCAGGCTGAAAGTGGGTCCTCAATGGCCTGCCGGGGTCTCCTTCAGCTTGGTGTTGTCCAGAAGGGGTCGCTGGCAGGGCCTCTGGGTGGATAGGTGGTGTGGCAAGGTGCTGGTCCAGATGGAAATGACATTCCCAAGGAGTCAGTCTTCACTATCCCTTTTTATGGGGCAGACTACCTCTGATCTCCTATGTGGATGGCCTTTCCAGGCAAGGTCAGTCCTGTTCTAGAGGGTTCCAGATGTTCTTACTGAGCATGCGCAGCCTTAGAACAATAGTAGATTGCTTCATCTTTTGTTTCTTGAATGTGGAGGGTGGTTCCAATGGCTGGGTCATTGGTCCAGATATTGATTTTGATAGTTTGTTCATTCAGAAGGAGCTATTTTTAGACCTACTTCCATTGTCTCTCAAGCACCCTCATTCATCCCCATTCATTCAGGAACCAAGTTATATAGGAGGGGTAGTGTGAGTCATAGTTTACACAACCATGCATAGGGATAAGATGGATGCTTGACATGACTTATTGTAATTTACATATATAGGCCTAAAACAGTAATCACACACTATAACAGCAGTTAAAAAAATCAATACAAACACAATAATTATCACTTATAAAACTGTGGATATCTGTATCAAAATAGCAGGGCACGTATTTACTGAGGGGAAAGAAATAAAACTTACTACCTAAAATAATATGTTAAAGCTTATCCTTAGCTTACTTATACTTATCTATAGGGAATAGAAAGGAAGAGACAAAGTCAGAAATGGTTGGGAAAAGGGAGGAAATGCATTTTAAAAGAAAAAGAAAAGAAAAACTGGGGGATTTTCTACATTGGATAGTAACAGATACCATGAATTGTCTTCATTTTCAATGCCTTAATAATTAAATATGGTTATGTAAAAAGTTCTGACTAAAATTCTGAAATAGATAGATAGATAGATAGATAGATAGATAGATAGATAGATAGATAGATAGATAGCAACCTTAGTACATATTCTGAACTCAAGATTTGCATAGACATTTGGCCATGGAAATTAAAGACAGATATACATTTAATGCTGAATGTGGAAAATATATAAATGCTACCAATTCATTTTAATACCATTTTTACCTGAATCTTAGACCACCCTGAATTTAAAATGCCTCTCCCCCCACTTACTCCCATAATTAGATCTTTTACATGGAAAATGGGTGGGGGGCAACAGGGGATCAATAGCCTGCAGTAGAGGCTACACTGAAAGCTGTGGTTTGCTGATCATAAAAGCTTTTGACCTCTGACCTAGAGAACTTGAAGGTCAAAATCCGAAACTCATATGAGGTTCAGGTATGCAAAAGTTAGGTAGCAGAGAAGTGTGAGTTTTCAGGATATCAGTTTTGAATTTAGACAATTACATTCTACCTATGTGCTATCTTAGACTCCTAAATTCTTTGTTAGATCTAGCCTATAAAGTTTTATTTTGTAAAAATATGCTTTTTTAACATGCAATAACAAAGACAGACAGCCATGATTAACAGAAAAGAAATAAGAAAATGAAAAACTGAAGAGAAAACTACAAATTCTTTACATAGCATTATCTATTGATAAAAATGTGCTTAGAATAGATCATTTATATCTATTATGTTAGATATAAGTTGCCTTGAAATAAACTGGTGTGTCTATTACACAGTGGGCATGACTACACATGCAATTAATGAGGCTGAATAAACTCTGGCATGGTTCAGGCTGGAGCGTATTGCTCCCAGGCACTGTGTCTGCACATTTATCTGGGACTGCAGCACATTGATCCAGGTTGGAGTAGCCCTGACTGGCAGCGAGACCCAGGGTTCTGCCTGACAGCCCAAGGCTGTTCCTCAACATATTGCAGAGGGACTGGCTGGGACAAAAGGTTGCTTCAGTATGGGGCAAAGTAGCAGGCACCCCCCCACACACTAAAGCACCCTCATGCTCCAGCCAGCCCTGTCAGTGTCTACATATGCTTTGTGGTGAAGTAAATAACACAGCTGTAGAATAGTTTTTGTGTCCTGGGGATATGTAGACTAAACGAAATTTCCCCTTTAGTGCAATACTATCCTATGGTGGAGCTACTTATTTTAGTCAGTTCTAAATGCACTACATGAGTAGATGGTGACATTTTACTGCACAACTAATTAGTCAGTTCCATGGTAAATGGCCTGTGTACGTGCATCCAGTGGGTGCATCTAAAAGTGCTATTAAAGAGTCATGATAAACTCTAGCACAGTTCATGCTAGATTTTATTGCTGATGGGTACAGTGTTTACACATGCACCTGGGACAGCAGCAGTTTGAGGCATGGAAGAGCAGCCCCATGCTGGCAGCAGGCTCAGGGAGTCAACCCCAGGCTCCAAAGCATGGTACTGGGTGGGGAAGGTGTTAATTGGGGCATGTGAGTGCCCAAAAACTGAAGGCATGTAGCTTCAGGGGCAGAGATGACCCAAGCATGGTGCAGGGCCCGGGACAAATCAGCCTGTGCTGGGCCCCATCCCTGGATGTGAGGAAGCTAGAGGAGAATTCAGCGGCAGGGCGGGGCAGGTAGCGAGTGGCTGGATGTGAAGCTGGTGGCAGTGCAGAGTCACCATTGCCACTCTGCCCAACTCCATGGGGCCCCCCCAAAGCATGAGACCCAGGGCAGTCACCCCAATTTGGACCCCCGCCATAGATGACCCTAGGCAGGGTTCTGTCCCCTGGCTGCCTGGGCTGACCAAATGCAACATAAGTCCAGGTCAGCATTTACAAGTGCATTTAGGCACAGTTACATTCACCATTGAAAGATAGTACATTCCCAACAGTACTATCTCATGGTGATGAAAGTTAGTTTCCTGTGGCCTAAAAGCATTACATGTGTAGATTGTGATGCTTTACACTGCATCAAATTAGTCTACTGTGAAGATAAGCATGTGTATAGATGTACCCAGTATGATGCATGTATAGATACACATATAGATGCACCCAGTATGAAGTACTCAGGTGAGAGGCAAGATTTTAGTTATAATAATATCTCAGTACAGAAAAGTCAGTAATATGATTGATAGGGCACTCCATTTCTCAGTTACACTTATGAGAATGCAAAATAAATAGAAAAGATAGGTTTTATATGTAAAATAGATAAGTAGAACTAACATAAGAAAAATTAAAACAGTGATTTTAATTATACAAGGTGAGATTCAAGAGTAATCAATTGTTGATAGTTATTAACTATTATTGGTTGAATAGTTTCCAATTTCCCAGGCTATAGAAATTGAAAGAACTTAAGTTTATAGAAGTATAGTATACCTTAAATATTTTTCACCATTTAAAAGGGCAACATTATTACTATTGTGCCCAGTGCATTTTATTGTATTTACTTGATTCCAAGACATTTCCCCCCCATCATTTATTTAACTTGGGAGGAAAAAAACACACTTGTTTTGGAAGTGAGCATGAAATGGTGAACAGACAGGTAGTAGCTCCAGCTCCAGCTCCAACCCTGCCCTGGGGTCAGGGAAATAGCAGCAGCTTCTACTTGCTGCCCACCCCAACCTCTCCACTCTTTCAGCCTTGTGTCCCCATCCCCTAGCTCCCTTCCCCAATCTGTAGTTATTGTCCCCCTCCCCCCACTGCTACTCAACTGAGCTGGGGTCATGCTTTGTTTCCAAGGCTGGAGCAGGAATGGAGCCCACTGGAGCAGAGCAAGAGCAAACACTGTCCATGTAGGAATGTTGGTCTGGCATCTCCAGTTTCCCTGGGAGTGGGGTCTGTAAATTTCCATGTAAGGGTCAGACATCCTTATTCCCAGTGGGGGCAGTACCCATGCAGTTTGCATATGGGAAGGGGAAGGGTCTGATGGTTCTGAATCCAATCATGTGTGACTTGGTTCCACAGGTCAAACAGTGTGGATCCCACCTGCACTGGAAACAGGGACCCTGACCCACTCAATCCCCCACTTCACACAGAAATGACCCAAATTTCCAGGTAGGATCTGTGGATAGGGGCTCAGGGGCCTGGGTACAGGGGCTGGGTTGGGTCAAGCTAGGCCATATCTGTATGAGAGGTGGGCTAGTTAGGGGTCTCTGGGACTATGAGGCAGGAGCCAGGTCATTTCCATGCCAGGATGGGGGTGGATCAGGGGTCTCTGGGACTGCAGGGGTGGGATGGTCAGTATCAGTGCCAGGTTGTGACATCAGGGGTCTCTGGGACTGTGGGGATGAAATGGTCAGTGTCTTTGTTGCAGGAAACTGGGTCAGAGGTCTCCAGAGATGGCAGGGATAAGAGTAAGTGGGTCAGTGTCCATGTAGGGGAGAGGGGCCTGATGGGGCTGGAGGGCAGGTCAAGGGTCTGGTGCTGGCAGGTAGTTTTCACACTCCAGCTCAAGATGGGGATCTGACAGCTACAGAGTCCCTGGGATTTCCCAGCTCCTCCCTTGTCAGGGTGAGGGGTTTAATGTGACTCAGGCTGCAACAGTAGACTGAAGTTGGAGTCACAGAGTGCCTTGCTGAAGGGGGGAGCAGGGTTGAAGAAAGTTGGAGGGCATCCCTGAATCTCCAATCAGTTGTCAATGTGTATATGCATTCATTCAAATGCTTGCATCACAATTGATGAAGACTTCAAGCTCATCTGACCTGGTGGGAACTTCTACCAAATAAGTCATTTTTAAAGTGGTTGAAATGTTTTGAACATTTTCATATGGCACATTTCAAATGGTGAACTGCAATTCCACTGGTTGAAACGTAACATTTGTATGTCCTGTAGGTGGCTGCATGCCTAGCATGTTGTCTATTTTTGATCACCCTTCTGAGGCTCCTGATTTTCCTGTACACTATATATGGAATTTAGGTGCCTAACACACTTCTAGATTTAGACCATTTAGCTAAAAATAAGGCACACAAGTTGTTGATCTGATCCAGGCCAATGTGTTTCACAGAATATTTTAAAATCCACAATTCATACCCAACTATATCACTGAAACTTATCTTTTTGGTGATCACTACTAACAGGGATGCTATGGGATATTGTTGTATGGACAACCATGATTCAGATTTATGATGTGGGCATGAAAAATATAAAAAACAGGAGTTACTGAAATAATAAGAGAACTTTTTTGTTGTTTTAGGAAGAATAAAAACTATATTTCAACTTAATATATCTTCAGTAGAACTAAATGAAAAAAAATTAGTATTGTATGAACATTTTTTCCATTTATCTTATATTTCCTCTTTAAAATATTCAACTTTTATTTGCAAAAACAATGTTTCTATGAAAAAAATGTTACATTGGGATTGCAGCTAGTCTGTATCTAAATATTAAAATAATATTAAAATAATTTAACATTACAGTACATCTTTTTAAACGTAGTGTTCCATAATAAATGCATTCTAAATAGCCTTGTTTAAGGGATTTAACCACTATGACTTAAAAGCTTGAATTTAGATTATTAAGGCATTTTACAAATTCATTTTATGTAACCAAAGGGCTCTCTAGTGCAGTTATACTTTCAACCCATTTAAAACAGCTTTTGGTCCCAGTTTCCCAAATTTGTTTGCTTGTTTTTTTTACAAAGGTCAATTGAAATTTAAGTCTCATTGAAGGCACCTACACATTAAATTCATGTGGTGTGAAAGTCTCTAGTGCAGTTTACATCAGAGATAACGGCTCCTGCCCAAATAGTAGAGCTGTGTGGCTAGGCAGCAGGCAGAAGTCTGGGTCCCTGCTGCTTGGGATGGTTGGGTGCAATGTAAACCCGGGTCAGCATTTACATGTGCACTTAGGTGTAGTTATTTCCACCACCATAAGATAGTACTGTCTCTGACAGTAATCTTACAACCGTGATAATTAGTTTGCTGTCATCTAATAGCAGTTCACATATAGATTGATGCTTTAAACCACAGCAGATTAGTCTACTGCACAGTTAGGCACATATGTATGTGCACCTTTTGACTTCAATGTTCCTTAAACCTGAACTACACTAGAATGACTAGCTAGTTATTCTGCACTATTTAGTCATTCTAGGGTAGGTACTGGAAGTACAGTATTTGAGTTTTGAGAATGTTCCAATATACTCTGAAGGCTTCAGAGAAATAGTGGAAACTAGAATTAATGTTGTGAGGGAAAGTTAAAAAAATACAATGCTAAATTTCAGCGAACGCACAATGACATTTGTATCACCATAGATAACCATCCAAATATTTTCTATAAATGTTCCCTAACCCTTTTATGATCTTCTGGTATTAATATTCATTCATTGTTTTTCAGTAGGTATATTCATATTTAGATATGTAGAGAAAACTATTGTTTTGGTTCATTGTCCAAAAAAAGAATATTAAAAAATGTTTGGAGGGTCCAATGAAACATTTCAATTGCAATATTTTATGGGGGCACTTTTAAAAAATCTTTTGAAAATTAAATTTCAGTAACTTTTGAAATGCAACATTGCTTGAAAACAAAATGAATGAATCAATCTTCCATTTAGAAAATAGTTTCATAGTAGGTAGGGTTAGAAGGGACCTGAGCAGATCATCAAGTCTAACCCCCTGCTATGGGCAGGAAAGAATGCTGGGGTCAAATGACCCCGGCTAGGTGATTATCTAGCCTCCTTTTGAAGACCCCCCAGGGTAGGAGCGAGCCAAATGTCAAAGGGAAGTATGTTATGGCTGCTTTACATGGTTTTTCACTGTTTGTGGAAGGTGAGCAAAGTAATTTTGAGACTTTGCCTTGGAATTACAAATTTCATTACAAAAGGTTCTTATGAGAAAAATGTCCATCACTAGTCATAATGCCTCACAGTTACAAAATACTGAAATCATTCAGTCAAGAAGTAAAGTATAGGTTTCCATTAAATATATTTTTTAATTTTTCCTTAAATAAAATGTTGGGTTTTTTCCCCTAAAATGCATACTGTTGTAAGGTTTTTAAATTAATTTATTAGCATTGTAATTTTTATTTTACTTGCAGTCCAGAGCTGGTTACCTAAACTGTAGTTTGGCTTATTGAAGCAATCTAGCCATAGAAGCAGTTAAAGCTTCTCTGTAAGCTTTCTTCTTTTGACTCCTTCAGAAACACTTATTGTCTTTCTCATTATTGAAAAGGAGGAAATTTCATAGCTGCTGCATCAGGCTTGTTGACAGATGCCTACTTTTAAACACATGCTAGATGGCCAACAAATCAGTGAGATACTAAACTATGTTGTCATCTAGAGAGATGTTGAGCTGCTGAACTAGACGTGAACACTGTCTGCCTACTGACCTTTGAGTAGAAGTAGTTTTTCTATCCACAAATATTTAAGGTCATGGATTTTCTTCCAGCTCCTCACAAATGTTGACATTTTGCATGAGCCAGGATCAACTCTGAGCTGATTTTGTTACCTGGGAAACATTCCCTAGTATCCATTAGAATGGGTCAAATTCCTTCACATTGTTCCTTCATATTACAGCCTGAATGAATGTCACACAATTTAGTAGAAAATGGAATTATATCAAGGATAAATTTGCCCAATTTGTGTTTAGCGCAGTCTTTGAAGTTAGTCAAAATGAGTATGTTTACATGAATTTATTTTCCTTGGTTATTGATTCAATTCTGAATAATAGTTTGTCCTTTTCTTGATATCATGCAATAATTTAGCACTGCTTTTCCTTTCCCTTTTACTTTGGACCTGTGCTGCTATGGGTAGTTTCATATTCCACATGCTAGGTGATAATCAGGGAGCCATATAAAATATAAAACCCACAAACGTCGACATTTTTCTGTGATCTACTGAAACTACAGTGGCATCCCATGGCACATGGCAATATTTCTGCTCTCTTTTACCTTTCAGCCAACCAGCAAAATGTGTCTCTCTCCCCCTCCCACCTTCAATGAAACTTGTTAGCTTCATTCCAGCCACATGGTAGTCACTAGTGTCTACTCCAGACTCTTCCCTCATGTGTTTCTATGCTCACTCTTCCAAGTACATACATATTCTTTCAGAAGGCCTCTCTCATTCCCATTTCTCAATGTTCTGAAATAGAGAGTTAAAAATAAACTGCTGAGTGTTGGGTCACATTTTTCTTTAAGTTTCCAGACCACAATCTCCTTCAATTAAACCACAACTACATTCTGTGGACACATGGACACACACACACACACACACACACATTGCCCCGGGCCCCGCACCCTGCTCAGGCCAGCTCCGATACAGAGCCCGGGGCATATCAGATCATGAGGGGACCCTCCCTTGCCCCGGGATTGGGGCAGTGATGGGTCCCTGCAGGAGCTGATATACCCTGGGCCCTGTACCGGAGCCAGCCTGAGGAGAGTGCAGGGCTCAGAGCAAATCAGCTCATGCAGGGATGCTCACACACCTTGAGAACCCCTGAACCCGGGGAAGGGGCAGGTCTCAGTATGAACTGATCTGTCCCAGGCCCACCTGCCACTGGCCCCAGGTGGCAGCACTAGCCTCCTGTGATCCAAGAGGCAGATTGGGGGCCTGCACCCCCGGGAGAAGTCCAGCACAGTCCCTGCAGCCCTCCTGGATATGCGGGTG
>JAGPOW010003395.1:66163924-66178483 GCA_030014935.1 Caiman crocodilus | reverse complement strand
AAAAAATCATCTGCTCTTGCATACTCTCTGAGCACAAATGACTTATAAAATCAAGACAAAAAGCTGCAATTCAAAATAATGACAGTAGAATGTATCTAATTTTCATGGACTAGATCCAATAACATGATTTATTTAATTTTTTTTTTTTATCAGATTCTTATTTAAGCTTCGTTTTTGTCTTCTATGGCGAACATCCATCCAGGCTGTATAATATCTTTTGTATCACTTATATGGCAAGCTCAACAAGGCCTATGTGTACATGCACAGTTTCTAGCACAATAGGCTTATGATTCCTGAATACAGCTTTCAATGCAATTGCAATGCATGTTGCATAAATAAAAGAATAATTGAAAATGTTCCTTGATTGGAAAAAACAACCTGCTGTGGGATAATCATTAATGTTGCCAATCTTCTTTGATTTATAAGTACAGTGAAAGAGATTAGTAGGCAAAAATCTTGTTAGGAAGTTGACTTTTAGCTCAGTTCTTGACAAGCATTAAACTTTCTAGTTTATCAAGTGTCATCATCAAGATCTGAAAAATACCCAGCATGTTGGCATCTGATATACTTTCTGTTTTCTATTGTCATCAGTTGCAGAAAACTGAAATAAAATGCTGGCAATTAAGAATGCCAACCTTCCTTTTTTTTTAATTATGTTAACAAGCCTGCTGACCTTAGAATTAATCTGTAATGCACCCACACTTCAATAACATTTCCTGTTCTCTATGAACCACTGAAAGAACTGCTTGTTAGATGCCCAGAATTTAACATGCAAAATTGCATTGATCAAATAGAATTGATCCAGATAAGGAAGTAGAATTATTATTAGTCTTGCCATATTTATGTCTCATCCTTTTTTGTTGCAGCTGCATAGGTCTAATTGCCCAGTTCCACTACTAGGCAACTGTTTTGCATCAGGATGTGGGGCCAGGTGTGGCAGCCATGGTGAGGCTAGGACAGTGGGCAGGAGTTGGGGGCGGCCAGGGGAGCAGGCAGCAGATGGTCCCCTCCCCACTCCTCCAGCCTTCCCTCCCCTGACCAAATCACTGAAGCTGTCTGGTTCTTTTCTGAATTGATTTGGAGAGCTTCAAATCTATTCAGACCTTTCAATTGGTCCCCTGATTCAATTTGGATTAAATTCAGCCACTGAATCAGGCCAAATCTCCTCCAACTCAAATCAGCACGCAAAGCTTCACACAGCCCTAGTATTTTATGAGAGAAATCAAAGGTTCCGCAAAGACCAAGTAACACTCATTTTAACTTAGAAAATTCCTAATATTTTAGTTGTCATTCCAGCTCTTAATGAAAAGAAACTAAAGCCTGAGGTTTTGTGTACCTACCTGTTCAATGCACCATTTGGTTTCCACTAAGCATTGTCCATTACATGTTGTTCTCTGAATCATCAGAATTTAACTGATTGTTTTATGAGGCACTTGATTATACCATCATTTCTCAACCTCTGGGTCGCAACCCAAAAGTGGGTTGCAAGAATATATGAAAGGGTTGGAAACAAACATTAAAACTGGATCAACATTTTTTTAAAAATGGATTCTCCTTAAAAGTACAAAAACATGGGAAACTGTAGCTTTTCCCTTGCAGGCTGGCAGAGTTTCAGGCTGCAAGGAGCTGCATAGGGCTTCCCATACCCCACATACACCCCACACTGTCCCACGCACTGTAGGGCTGATACCTGCGGGGGGGAGGGGGACAGGGGCAGTGGATCCAGAGTGAAGGGCACTGGGTTGGGACTAGCCATCAATCTTGACAAATAGGTCCTGGTATGAAAAAAGTTGAGAACCACTGGGCTATACCTTACAGAATAGCAAACATATTTGTTTTTCCTTCTTACATATTAGATTTATCCATATGAAACATAAATGATGGTTGTTTCTAATGATAATTTAGCTATGCTACAAGACAGGCAACTGCACTTGGAGGCAGTTTCAGAAAACATATGGAGAAAACCAGGCAACAAGAAAAAATTCCAAAAGAGGCTTTAGGGACCTCGTTCCACAGCCAAACCCCTTTGGAATTCACAAGCTAGGAATTGTCCACCTTTTCCCCTGACTAGTTTTCTGGGCATGCCCAGCAGCTCAGACCCTACAAAAAAGGGAGGGCTAAGCATAGCGGTGGTGATGAGCTCTTTTATTAAGCAGCTCAGGAGTTAGAACCCCAGGGTGTGGGAAACATGGGTTCAATTTCCTTTTCTAACTGAGATATAAACATAAATCTGGCAGCACCCTCCTCTTGTGGCCTGCTTTATAAAAATGGTCTGACTTAGGTCCATAGCTCCAAGAATGACATTCACAGTAAAATCAATCAGGAACAGGTGATGCAGTTCAGAATATGATGCTAAAATCCAGTAGAGCAACAAAAAGTGGGTGAGTGGGGCAGTAGCCCCAAGCACTGACTTAAGAGGAAGCACCTGAATGGCACTCTAGAGGCAACAATTGGGGAATGTGAAGTGGTGAGGCAGATCACTAAAACAGCCAGGACTTTGAGTCCCTGGGCAGGTAAGACCGGTGCCCTTCTATACCCCAACTTCCCTTCTGCTCTTATTCTGGTCTGCCTCCCCCTTCTCCCATCCAGATTTTTGTCCAGGGTACAAAACATGCTAGTTATGCCTCTATTAAATTTTGTGAGGAACACAATCCTCTTCTCAACATTTTGCTAAGCAGCTCCCAGCATGTGTGTGTTCCATTTTTGGATGCTGACATGGGGCTGAGAAACTTTTTAAGCAGCAATGTGTATAAAATTTAGTTGCTGTGATGCTCAGTATTGAAAAACTTAAGTATTTGGGGGCTTTAGTCCTAAATCCATTCAAGTGCTTTTGAAAATGTTATCCAACATACATACAGTAAATAATCTTAGGTATAAACAAAATATGCAAATAATATAAGTGACCCTATCTACCTGTTTAAAATGTCCATATCATTAGCAATTTGGCCAATGTAATGTACATGCCTGTATTTGAGAAAGCACAAAGAAACAGAGGAGCCAAAGATCAGCAGGTGTAAATCTGCATAGCTCTAGTGAGATCTAAGCCGTTACATGACTTTGTACAAACTAAAGATGTTGCAGACAAATGAGTGGAAAAACTGAGTGGAAAATGAATTCTCTTGTAGTTTCTGAAGCAAAAGGTATAGCATATATTATTCAGATTTGACAAGGATTTCCTGTGCTATGAATAGTACTGTACTCATTGTAACCAACAGAAAGGTCAAGCCATATGCACCCATGTAAACTTTGTCCATACAAATCACCAGCCAAGGAGGAGCCCTTTGTGCTCAAAGGCTTGTCTAACATCTGTCCAAAGTATGCTGTTGGTCCATGAAAGGATATTACCAACCACCCCCCCCCCAAAAAAAAACCCCAACAAGAGCAAAAAACAGAAAAAAAAACACCTTGATTCTTTCTTAGCAACTATGATATTCTTTTGTTTAGTTAAAAGTAACCACCAGCCTGCAATATGCAGAGATAACACTAGGAAGAGTGAATAAATGAGATTGAAGGAATGATAGAAAATGTAAAATAATGCAAATTACTGCAGAATCTTTCCTTAGGTGGCTATTTCCAAATGAGATTTGTAAAATTCATTTTTTACTTTCTATAAACTTCTTTTAGTTTTCCTGTACTGACCTTTAACAGCATTCCCCTTGATCTTAATTCATTTCCCACTAGTCTCATGGCTTCCAGAACTTTATTTTCTCTTTGCACCTTGCAATTTAGGAATATAGCATGTATATGTGAGTTTGGTAATTAAAAAAAAAAAATGGAATCTGCACACAGTCAGCATTCCTTTATTTTGCTAATGTTTAACTGGCCAGCCCTATCACATAGAAGGACTGCACTGCATTACTCACTGACAAACCCAAATTTAGGATAGGAGCTAGCATCTCTGGTTGTATAATTCTGTAATGTTATAGTATCTAGCATTGTTTTCCATCAGCAAGTCTACTCTTCATGCATAATGGCATTTTTCATATATTGGCGTTCCATTGATCATGCTGAAATGTATGTCTGGAAATATAAATTATTGGAACTATTTTTAATTGTTTTCTTAATTCATTTTAATTGTAATTTTTTACAGAAAATAGATGCCTAGCATATATGTACAAAAATCCTAACTCTTTTAGGAGTAAATAAAAAGCATTAATAAAAACTTGAGAAATATCCTAGTCTGGATTCTTCACTCACTTTCATCAGGTAAACTTTTTGATTTTATTTGTGTTTCTAATGATTTGCTTTTCTGAGAGAAAGTAACATAAAAACTGACCTGACATAATGTGTCAGAGCACGGGTCTATGAAGCCCTTTATTTCTAAGTATGATCTGCCCTCCAAACCATTTCTATTCCTTTCATTCCTTTAGCCTATCATATTAATATGTTTGTGTGTGTGTGTATTTTTTTAAACTACTAATAGCAACCTTTAGTGAAAGTTGCCTCATTCTGTCCAGGCTATATACTTAATAAAAATGACATCATGATCAGTGGGTGCCAGGTTCCCTGTGTGGTAAATTTCTTGATCCAGCACAATATGTTTTTAGAATCTTTTTCCAATTTTTCAGGAAAGTATAAATCTCCAGATGTAACCATCATTAGCAGAGTTCACATTATCTACACTACTTCAGAAAACCTCTATCAGTGATGTGGATGTCACTGAAAATCGTGCATTGTCAAGACACTTTGTGGTAAAAATTACTCTTTGCTTATAACCAGATCATTTTTCCAACACACATCACCCTTCTTTAAACACTGAAGGAGGCTTACAGTGGTGGTTTTTTTAATGTCTGCACTGGTTTCCTGCCTTTAAATCATCAAAGTCTTAATGCAGCATCCATTGGATTGCCTCTCTCTCTCATGCTTAGTGAGCACTGAGTCAAATTTATGAGAGCTAGATGTTAAAAAAATAGTACTGCGTCCCCATGTAAGCATGCCTTTATTTGCACGTATGGATGTTTTGACTGTTTGTTCAAACCACAATAAATAGAAAGGATCAAAACTAGAGTATACTAGGATAACACAGCCTACCAGACAGAGCCCAAATCTCAAGTGAATAGTCTGAAAGTAGGCAGAGGTCAGAAGCCAAACATCAATAGTTGTGTTGCAAGCATAGGGGCAAGAGTAAGAAACAATTACATGATATCAGTCTGAGCTCATGTCTGAAAGATTGTAGGCAGAACATGAAGCTAAAGGTCTGGAGCCAGAGATTAGAAACCAGGAGACATGCTGAGGTCAGGAACTGAAGTTAGGGAACTGGAAGTCACGGCAAGATCAGGAGGCTGGAACCAAGGAACAAGAACAGGGAAGTAGGAAACAAGACACAAGCAGGCCAGAGCTGGAAGTGAATGCATTTTGCAGCACAGGTTAGGTAATAAGGCAGTTTCCTAAATGAAGAGTTTGAGCCAATCAGGCAAGTGGACAAAGTGCCCTAGGAACTTAGCTGGAACAGCTAGCTCATTAACTTGAGGATCATAGACCTATTGATTCATAGCTTGTAAAGGGCTGGAAGGGACCTTGCAAGATCATCAGGTGCAGCCCTTCTGCACTAGGCAGGAAAGACAACTGGGGTCAGGTGACCCCAATGAGGTGACTGTCCAACCTCCTCTTGAAGACTTCCAGGGTGGGGATTGCACCATGTCTGGAGGGAGTTTATTTTAGAGTTTGGACAACCTAACTGTGAAGAAGTTTTTCCTAGTGTTAAGCCTTAGACAGTCTTCCAGGAGTTTGTGGCCATTACCCCTGGTTTTCCCCAAGGGTGCCTTGGTGATGTTCACCAAGCCCTTGATGTATTCCCCTGATGCTGCTGTAAACTGCTACCAAGTCCCCTCTCAGCCTTCTCTTTTAGGCTGAAGAGACCCAAATCCCTCAGCCTTTCCTTGTACGGTTTGCCTCGCCAGTCTCTGATCATATGGGCGGCTCTTCTCTGGACTCTATCAAGCTTTTCCAGGTCCTTGTTGAAGTGCAGCACCCAGAACTGGACACAGTACTCCAGCTGCAGTCTCACCAATTCTGGGTAAAGAAGAACAATCACTTCTTTGGTTTTGCTTGAGATGCGTTGGTTGATGCATGCCAGAGTATTGTTTGTCCTGCTGGCTACAGCATCACACTGATGGCTCATGTTTATACTGTGGTCTATTATTACCTCTGGGTCCCCTTCAGTCATGGTGCTAGTCAGTTTGGTGCTGCTGAGCCTGTAAGTATGGTGGGGATTGTTTGTCCCCAGACGGAGTGTTTTACACTTCTCAATGTTGAACTTCATCTGGTTCTGATCCCACCCAATTTACCAGCCTGTCTAGGTCCTCCTGTATCTGCAGTCTATCTTCAAGCATGACCACGCTCCCCCATAACTTGGTGTCATCCACAAACTTGGCCAGTGAGCTCGTCACCCCACATGCAAATCATTGATAAAGATGTTGAAAAGCACTGGACCAAACATGGACCTTTGAGGGACACCACTGGCCACTTCGCACCAGGATGACACAGGACCGTTCATTAGAACTCTCTGGGTCCTAGCCCACAGCCAGCTTCCTACCCACATAACTGTGGAGCAGTTAAGCCCACAATCCTCTAGTTTTCCCATGAGAACATCATGGGATACCAGATCAAAGATCTTTTGGAAGTCTAGGTATACAGTATCAACCTCCTCTCTTATCCAGCTGGCAAGTTACCTGGTCACAGAAGGAGATTAGATTGGTAAAACAAGACCTGCCTGCAATGAAGCCATGCTGGCTGACATTCAGAATCCTACCTTCTGCAAGCCTTTTACACATGGACTCCTTGATGAATTTTTCCAGGATTTTCCATGGGATAGAAGTTAGGCTAATTGTCCTATAGTTGCTTGGGTTCTTTCTCCTCCCCTTCTTGATGATGGGCACAACACTGGCCCTCCTCTAGTCTTCAGGGACCTCCTCTGAGCACCACAAGTTTTGGAAGAGTTTCATCAGAAGTCCCATGATGAATTCTGCCAGCTCCTTCAGCACTCTTAGATGAAGTTCATTCAGTCCTGCTGACTTATAGATGTCTAACTTTTCTGACTGATCATGTACCAGCTCAACTTCAACAGTAGGAAGGTGGTCATTTCCACCATGCCCAGTCTGTACCCTATCTAGCATGATTTTCCCCTTAGTCCAGTGAAATACCTAAGCAAAGTTCAGGAGTTCAGTTTTCTCTTGAGTGTCTGTAATTTGTTGTCCTGAGTTGTTCAGCAATGGCCACACACACCCATTTGTTTTCCTCCTGTTCCCTACATACCTAAATAATAACTTCTTATTGTCCTTGATTTCTGTTGCTAGTTTAAATTCAGTCACCTCCTCAGCCTTTCTAATCTGCTCCCCACAAGTGTGGGCCATTGTTGCATAGTCCTCCTTGGGGACTGTCCCAAGCTTCCATTGTTTGTGTGCTTCTTTCTTTTGATTCAAGTGGACCATGATTTCCCTATTAAGTCAAGACGGCATCCCAACCTTTCTTCTACCTTCCCTCCTCATGGGAACAGACTTCTTTTGTGCTTTGAGGATAGTGTCCTTGAGGAGCAATCGCTCTTCATGCACTCCTTTGACCTTTGGTCCCTGGTCCCACAGTACTTCCCCTACTATTGCCCTGAGCCTGTTAGAATACACTTTTTTGAAGGCCAGAATTTCAACCCTGTAGGCTGATTTGTCTGTCTTGGATGGAAAGTGAATATGATGGTTTTGTGGTTGCTGTCACCCAGGTTACCCTCTATATTCAAGTCGCTCGCTAAGTCATCTCCTTTGGCTAAGACCAAGGCTAGGAGAGTGTTACCTCTGGTTGGCCCATGCACTTCCCGAGTCAGGTAGAACTCTTTGATACCGGTCAGGAAGCAACATGACCTATCTGACTTAGCTGAGTGTTCCTCCCAAGAGATGTCTGGATAATTGAAGTCACCCATGATGACCATGTCCTGTGCACATGTGGCCTCTGCCAGTCCTCAAGAGAACTCCAGATTGAGGTCCTCCCCCTGGTTTGGTGGTCTGTAGTATACGTCTATAGTTAGATCTCTCTCACTGTGCCCCACCCCTCTAGTTTGACCCAGAGGGTTTTGAGCTGCTCGCCTTTTGAGGCAATATCAGCATCCAAGAAGGTGTACTGCTCCTTCACACAGAAAGTTAAATCTCCACCTTTTGGCCCTACTTGGTGCTTTCTGGGCAGAGTGTCACCCTTTATGGCTGCATTCCAATCATATGAGGAGTCCCATCAGGTCTCTGTAAGCCCTACTAGATTGTAATGCCCACTAGAGAGTAGGAAGATTACCTCCTACTGCTTGTTCCTCATGATCCTGACATTAGTGTACAAGCACCTGAGTTCTCTAATTGATACCCTTGATTTTCTGTCATGCTGAGAACCATTCCCTCTTCTAGTGGCTCTTCTAGTATCTCAAGCTTTGTGGCTTTCTTTTATGCCAGTCCCCAGGCATGCCCCAGTTAGCATTCGCCCCACCCTGGCGATGTTAGTTTAAAGCCCTATCTAGAAGATTGGCCATCAGCCATCCTGACTTAACATTTATAGATTTTAGAATAACTTTCTATGACTAAAATCTTTCTTTCTAAAATCTAAGTCTCTTCTTTCTAGGGTATTATTTTAAATCTTTAATCCAAAAAATCCAAAACAAGGAAAAAAAAAACTTTTTTTGATTTTCAGTGAAAAAAATGGCTTACTTTTGCTATCCCTGGCTTACCTGGGGGTGGGAGTAGTTTTACTATTGTTTCAGCTAGGCTGTGTGGAGAGTCAGACTCAGTGGCAGGCAGTCCCTCCTCCATGACCAATTTTCCTGGGTGTTTCCCACCAACCTGGGAGCAGGATCAGGGAGGGTGAACCCACCTGCCTTCTTCTCCTTTCCCCAGCTGAGCCTGACTTCCTTTGCAACCCAGCTGGAGTGGGGCAGGAGTAGCTCTGGAGCTTATCCCACCCCTGGGGTAGCTGGGGACAGTGGCAGTGGTGGGCAGGGGAGGGTGAAGAATAGAAGGGGAGTCAAGGAGCCACTTAGCATGGAGGGTAAAGGAGAAGGTGCTGAGAGATGGAGGCAGGGTTTTTTTACCTGATATACCATGTGAGTAGATGTTGCTCACATGGCATAGTCCTCCCATCCTGGTGTGAGGCAGGTAGAAGCTGGGAACTGGGGTGCAGCCACCTCTGCAGCACTGGTTACTGCTCCTACCCTCTGCTTTACAAAATCCTGGACCTTCCCTGCTTGTTTCCTTGTAAATTCAACATTTAACTTTATAATTCAACTTCAGTTAGATAACCAGACAACACTGCCCAGGAGTGTTGGGACACTAAATATGGGATTCACAAAACAGCAAAGTGAATATTGGTTACTTAGATAACTTTTAAGTCCCACCCTTGCCTGGGTATTTCTTATCTCATATTGTGTGCCTAACTATAATCTGTGGAGTTATATATTTCTAATTAGGTTCCATGATTTCTCTCCTTAAATTAGATGCTTTAGCTGTTTCTTCAAACAAAACAAGGAAGAATCAATCTCTTCAAAAGACAGGGTATGTGAGCTAGGCTGCACTTTTACCTGTTAACTCAATGGCTAGTGCTCTTACACAGGATATGAGAGAGACAGATTCAAATATCTCCTTTGTCTAAGGGAATTTGGACCACTAGGCTGCTGTGTCAATTGTGTTGAGCATGTTACCCTTGGCCCTCCTTCCATCTCTCCTCATTGAATCTAGATATTTGTTCCTAGGTATATAGAGAGTCAATTATATTCTTGTAACCCCACTAAAAATAAATGTTTTTCTTTGGGTTTGAAAAGGGAAGAATCAGCCCCTTTTTATTTGCTAAAGGCAGGTGATTTGTACCTTTCCTTTGATTTTTACATATATATTTCATCCTGCCAACGTTACCTGAAAGGAAGTGTTGTTCTAGGGAATTCAACCAAATCCCAGGTGAAAGTAAAAATAGAAATTAATTAGCATAAATATTTCCTCTTAAGCAGCTCCCCCAAATGATATTCCTCCCAAATGAGCTGTAAACAATAATTAGCTTCCTAGAAAGTAGTCATCATGTGTGCTTGTACTATAAAAAAGTAAGTTTTCTTCTGGTATTCCTTTTAGATCACAATTAAAGGTCTCATTTAACTTAAATGGTGAGGTTACATTATAAATAATAAATATAAAAGTGGTTTCTGATTTACTGGCAATATGAAGAGCCTTGACACAACTGCAGTTCGCATTCAAGCATATGTCTCAAAATGCAATGATGTAGCTTCAGCAATCCCCTGGGGCGGCTACTTTGTAAAAGTAGTATGCATACTTTGGCACAATTTTCTGTGAACTCTCAGGGAAGACCTATAATTAAGCCATGCTGGCTACAACGAATAGTCTTGGGGTCAAAGCTGAGGTTAATGGAAAGAAATTCATATAGCACTTGCTTGCCCACTGGGTCTCTGAATAAAAATAGGACTTCACTTTATATTTTTTCCCGTGACCTTAACTTTCAAGAGCAAAAACACACACATTAAAAATGAGTAGTCTGACATATTTCAAGAAATGTTAAATATTTCTTTATTAATATAAAGGAGCATTACAGTAAAAACTATCATGTTACACACTACCACCTCTGAGTATGGACATTTCCTTGGCAGTAGAAATACTAGGGTTCTACTGCACAAAGCAGAGGCAGGATTCTTGAGGACCCAGAAAAGTGATACTACCCTTCATGGATCAGTCCTCAGCCCTTAATGTCAATATATAGAGGTCAAAAAAGTAGTGATCGATGGAGGACTTGGAAAAAAGGCAGGGGAAATTACCACTACGTGTGTCAGGGGTTCTCAGCCTTTTCAGACTCAAGCCATTCCCTGTTAGACCCAAGGCACCCCTTGGAAAATGCTGGCTCTTAGAATTTTTTTTAACTACAAAAAAAAAAAAAAAAGAATGGAGCAATTCTTCTTTTACAACAAACTCAGGAAGACCACAACAGGTCAGGATGTTTTTGACACTATGGATTTCTATACAAAATCTCTGCCTTTCTCTTGTGAATCAAGTGTAGGTATTTGTACATGTAAAAAGGACCGGTGACAAAAAGGCCCCCCAGACAGACATCGATTTCCCTTGTTGCACCACAAATCCCCCAAATAGTGGCTGCAACAATAGGTAATATAAATGTATGTTGCTTTTATAGTGGTCAATGTCTGTTTGCTTTATAGTGGGAAAATATGGGCAGCCTGAAATCTAAATTCCCATTCCCAGGGTGTGTAGGATTGGGACCTAAGACTGCCTGTCCAGGTTTCCCTGTTTACAAAGGTATGCCCTGGGAATGTTGCCTCAGCGGATCTCCTTGGCTTGATTAATGCATTGATGTGCCCTGACTTAGGACACAATTCTTCAAATGAGAGAACTCCCAGTTTCCCACTTACATGCACACCCTGAAGTTCCCCCCTGTTCAGATCCATATACCAACTCTGGGCATAGAAGCATGATCCATTTGCCGAGGGAGTCACCTAGTGGGGGTTCCTGGAGTCCATGTCTGCACAAGACAAACCCAGGATTCCCCATTTATAGTTGTCCCACTGAACCCCTTGGAGTGGCAGGGGCCCAACCTGCAGAACACTGGGTAACATCTATGTTGCCCAATGAAGCAGATCAGCTGTGCCAGATGATATTTCCTAGTGCAGCTGATCTGCTTCATTGATAACATCCTTTTATATTCTAAAACTGCTAACGTTATCTAGCACATACAATCTTTAAAAGGATTGCATGGTACCCCAGTGTGGCATCACTGGGGTATCACTTAATATCTAAGTAATTGAGAATCATTGACTTAGATATTAGTATGCTTTCTCTATAGAATGAAAGTGTATATATACAAAGGAGAAAAGTTATTTCATTACCCACTGTTTCTACTCAGAAGCTTAGGTTAGTGGGTAGGCAGAGGACAGAGTCCTGGAGAACAAATGGACTAATAATCGTGTCAGAGCTACGCTGAAAAATACTGGCCAGCTGCTTATATTTTTGTATCATTGCTTTATATTTTTCAGTCACAAAGAATTGGATTAGAATCTAGATCAGTATTCTAATCGTTCTGTTCAGAAGGGATTTCTTCAGTGTGTGGACTACGTTTAGTATTGAGACCCCCTCTTGGATCATTTCTCATCTTAGTGTTTCAGTATGGCTTAATCTTTTGATCACACATCATCCTGGTGTCAGCTACTGGAGCTGATTGCATCTCAAATGCATGAATGTACAGTTAACTTTAAGCAGCAAGACGAGTAACAGTACTCAAGGCTGCTGCTGCAATTTGGGGGACTGGAGGGAAAGGCATGAATTTACACTTTTATCTTCCCCACTACATAAAGTGGGGACCCTTTTTTTATCCCTTGTTTTTTCCCACACAGACTCCCACTCTATCTGTTCCAATAGTCTCCATTCTGGCCTAAAAATCTTCTTCATATTTTTGTTTTCCCATTCCCTTCTTTTGTTTGACTTATTCAGAAGTCCTCTTACTGCCTTTTTATCTCTTAATAGACTGCCTTGTAGGCACCTCATTTTCTCCAAGCAAAGTTGTAGTGTAGCTACTACATTTTAGCTAACTTAATGGTCCATCTTACCCTGTGATTAGCACAACATTAAGTTTAAACTGTTACGAAATGTTCACATAAATAAATTAACATTAGGTTTAACTATGTTTCAGAAGATAGGACAGGTAGTCACGTTTATAGACCAATGGGATTCTAGATAAACTGTGAGAGAATTATCCAATAAACACTTTTTCCCCTCTGCGACTAATACATATCCATGAACATAGTCCAATTGACAAAACAAGATAATTTCTGAAAGGGTTTATAACCTAACCTGTATATGCTATTGTGGGACTTTCACACAGCCTAGAACAAACATAGCCTAATGCTGCTAGTTCTGAGAAAACACTGATGCAAGGCATAAGGCAAGAATTGCTTAGCTTAGTGTCCTGTAACACATAAACAGAGAGCTCTGCCTCAGCAGAGGTCTTAATGGGGGACCCACAGATTTTTCCATTCTCCTGGATGTCACCTTCTAAGGATGTATACCAATCAAACTTGTTGACGTGTGAACAAGACTATTCAATTCTTTATTGTTGTGAATTTCCACATTTGGCAAGATAGATCCACCTTTTTTTCCCACTGTACAAGCTAGTCAATAAAACTGAGGCACATGGGCCAGGTCCCAGAGTACTGGAAAAGGGCCAATGTGGTCCCTATTTTCAAGACGGGGAGGAAGGAGGACCCGAGCAACTATAAGTCAGTCAGCCTCACCTCCATCCTTGGCAAAGTCTTTGAAAAAATTATCAAGGCTCATATTTGCGAGAGCTCAGCAGGACAAATTATGCTGAGGGGACACCAGCACGGGGTCGTAGCAGGCAGATCATGCCTGACTAATCTAGTCTCTTTTTATGACCAGGTTACAAAATGCCTGAATGCAGGAGTAGGGTTTGACGTCATATACTTAGACTTCAGGAAGGCTTTTGATATGGTATCCCACACCACATTGGTGAACAAGTTAAAAGGCTGTGACTTGGATAACTACACAGTCTAGTGGGTGGTGAATTGGCTAGAGGGTCACACCCAGAGAGTCATAGTGGATGGGTCAGTATGGACCTGGAAGGGTGTGGGCAGTGGGGTCCTTCAGGGCTCAGTCCTAGGACCAATACTCTTCAATGTCTTCATCAGCGACTTGGATGAGGGAGTGAAGTGTACTCTGTCCAAGTTTGCGGATGACACAAAACTGTGGGGAGAAGCAGACACACCAGAGGGCAAGGAAAAGCTGCAAGCAGACCTGGATAGGTTGGGCAAATGGGTAGAAAACAACAGAATGCATTTCAACAAGGAGAAATGCAAAGTGCTGCACGTAGGAAGGAAAAATGTCCAGCATACCTTTGCCTAGAAACTGATCTGCTTGGTGAAACGGAAGCGGAAAGCGATCTTGGAGTTCTAGTGGACTCCAAGATGAACATTAGACATCAGTGTGACAAAGCCATCAGAAAAGCTAATGGCACTTATCCAAGGAGGTGATACTTCCCCTCTATCGGGTGCTGGTCAGACCACAGTTGGAATACTACGTTCAATTTTGGGCGCCACACTTCAAGAGAGATGTGGATAACCTGGAGAGGATCCAGAGAAGGGCCACTCATACAGTTAAGGGCTCGCAGGCCAAGCCCTATGAGGAGACATCTGGACCTCTTCAGCCTCCGCAAGAGAAGGTTGAGAGGAGACCTTGTAGCTGCCTATAAGTTCATCACAGGGGCACAGAAGGGAATTGGTGAGGCTTTACTCACCAAGGCACCCCCCAGGGGTTACAAGAAATAATGGCCGCAAGCTAGCAGAGATCCGATTTAGATTGGACATTAGGAAGAACTTCTTCACAGTTAGAGTGGCCAAGGTTTGGAATGGGCTCCCAAGGGAGGTGATGCTCTCTCCTACCCTGGGGGTCTTCAAGAGGAGGTTAGATAGGCATCCATGTGGGGTCATCTAGACCCAGCACTCTTTCCTGCCTATGCAGGGGGTCGGATTTGATGATCTATTGAGGTCTTGTCCGACCCTAGAATCTATGAATCTAT
>JAGPOW010003395.1:66128202-66141023 GCA_030014935.1 Caiman crocodilus | reverse complement strand
CTCCCCTACCCTGGGGGTCTTCAAGAGGAGGTTAGATATGCATCTAGCTGGGGTCATCTAGACCCAGCACTCTTTCCTGCCTATGCAGGGGGTCGGACTTGATGATCTATTGAGGTTACTTCCGACCCTAACATCTATGAATCTACGGACAAAGAGAGATGTAACTGAGGAACCTGAAGGTAAAAAAATGAAGATGCCTGTCTTCTTTTAGATAGAGTTTCAGGATCATAGATCTGGGTACTGACCTAATTGCTTTATTGGATCTGAACTTTCCAATCTTATTCAAATGAAGGCAATATAACTGAAATACATACTGCTAAAATACTGAGAGGGGAAAAAAAGGAAGTTTGATCTGAAGTCACTGTCATAGAGAGATTATCACTGAAAGGCTGAACTAAAGAGGCATGTGTGTTTAAGCAAGGATTTGAAAAGAAGTGATGGAGGTCACATGGCTCATGAACACACTGAACAAAATCTAAGTGGAACAGATGGCTCTGAAAAACAACAAAAATACAGAAGTAGGAAAGGCATGAAACTGAGTAGTTAAGTATGAAGCCACTCAATTACCCACAGTGGATTTCAACCTCATTCTCCTTCAGAAATAGTCACATCTAAAACCATTTCCTAGAACATCTAAAACCATTTCTGAACTTAATATCTAAAGATTTTTTAATTGGAGTTGATAGAAGCTGCTGAGTCCTTAGCACTTTTAAAGATAGACCATAACATTTGGTCACTAAATATGAACAGAAGACTTTTCAGGGGAAAAAAATATATATTGTCCAGTGCATATACTGTATTGGTCAAATTAGAACTTGACCTTTTTTTAATCTCAAAAAAAATTGTACTAAACCTTTATCTATAATTATGCTGCTGCCATTCAAGCTGTAACCCCCATTTTTCATTTGACAGTTCCAGAAACCTTGAACATATTAGTGTAGAATATCTTCATATTCTGGAGATAAAATAGCTTGAGCAGGAAAATGCTGCATCAACTTCTGTTGGAGCAATAAGGTATGTGAGTTTAGTCATTCCTTGAAGGCAAATTGTGCTATGCTTTTTTGGAAGTGTTGAGGAGAAATAAGAGAAAACAAAATTAGACAATAGCTGTACTTGAAAAATGAGTTAACTTCATTTTGGGAGCTTTGTCTTCTTAATATATTCTCCACCTATGTTGTAACATAATTATTTATCCTACAGTTTATTTAGATAATGCCTGCAGATACTCTATATTAAGAAAAAAAACTATTTTATTTCTATTAAATGAGTTATATGCCTTTTCTTAGAGAGAGTATGAAGAATTTGGTAGTTAGTGCTTCGATGGTTTTGTAACTGATTTAGTTGCCATTAATTGATTTAGTAGGAAAGTATAAAGAGAAAGCAGTGGGTAGTTTGTTTAAAGGAAACAGTACAAGGACTGACAGGGTGCTTTGTGCAAATTGTCAGATGTTTGTGCTGAAAGACAGAGTTAAGCAGTTTTTGCTATAATGATTTGATTTTTATCTTTCCAAAAATGCTTTTAAGGGCTTAGGTACATGAGAGATGTTTGATTTTTGTATTGTAACTAAAAAAAAAATTACACTGTTTTTATCTAGGACCCCAGTTGTCACATTAAAGAAAGAAAGAGACAATTTTAAAGTATATTAGTTCTGCAACAGGAAAGTCTATCTGGTATAATCACTTTTAAAATAATGATAGAATGGAACGGAGTTGTCAACCAGTTTAGAGAAATGGGTAGGAGAAAGAGAAAGAAAAAAGGCTGTTTTTTTCTTCTGTGTTTTTAGAGTGTGACCAGGATCACAGATTAACTAGTTTGTAGCTTCCCATTTTAAGTCATTCCTTGTTCACTAGTTCCTCAGAATAAATTCTTTCTGTCTGCAGTCTGTCAGATGCAATCTGTCTACAAGATGATATCTATCTATCTATCTATCTATCTATCTATCTATCTATCTATCTATCTATCCATCCATCCATGGTTTGTTCAAAAAGCATCCAGACTGATGCTGTAGGAAACAAAATACTTTATTTACAGGGGTTTTGGTTTAATCCCCTTCAAAGTATGATCCTACTGCAGCCACACACTTCTCCCATTGTCTCTGCCATTGTTGGAAGTACCTCTGATAAGCACTTTGTGGAATCGCTAAAAGCTGCTCAGTCACATTTTGTATTATAGTTTCCACATCACAAAATCTTCTTACTTTCTAGGTTTTCTTTAGGTAAGGGAAGAGAAAAAAGTCACATGGAGCCCTAATCAGGTGAATATGGAGGCTGTAGCACTTGTGGGATACGGTGCTTGGTTAAAATTTGGCTAAAAATTGCTTCACAAGCTGTGCTGAGTGGGCAGGCACGTTGTCGTGGTGAAGCTCCCAAGAGTCAGCTGCCCTTTTCTCTGGTTGTTTTTCTGGTCATTTCATTCCCAAATCACTGGTTATAATTGAATGACATGAACCAACAGAAATTCCAACTTCTTCTGCTATCCCTTGGACAGTCAATCACCTATCATTTTGAACCAAACTGAGAACCACTGCTACATTTTCCTCATTTTGTGATGCCTCGGGAATGCTCATCATTTTTGACCGATGATCGTCCTTCTTTAAACAGACATTACCATTCAAAAACTCTTGCATGGCTCATAGTATCATCGCCAAATGCTGTTTTAATTCAAATGTTTCACTTGCCATTTTCCCAATTTGCATGCAAAATGTAATGCATGCACATCGTTCTGGACATGCTGACATAACAAAAGGGGACGCAAGAAACAAATGATCTTACTTCAGCTGCTGACCACAGAAAACTGGGGAAACACCATGGGCTGCAAACCTGTCCAGAGGAGTCCCAACATGCCCAGATGTGTTCAGCAAAGCCATGCCCCCCTCCCAGTACTTTGTACCACAAATACACGTTCAGTCTTAATACTTTTTCAGCAGATGTTGTATCTATAGGTATGTGCAGATGTTACACTTAGATCCACCTAACTAAGTCTAGGTTGATCTAAATGCCAAACTGTACATCTATTCAGAGAGTTTAGATTGGGCACTAAACAGCTAGCCCAATCTAACTTAGTTCACCTAAGGAATTTCTCTATATAAATCAGACTGACCTATACTAGGTTCAGAGTACAGCTCTGGGACTGGGAAAGCCCAGCCACTCACCCCAGCCCCAGGGATGTACTTTTTTCTCCCACCCTGACTAGGCTATTTTTAGCCTTCTACTCCCCCCACCCCTGGACTGACAACCCCCACTTGTTAACTCGTCCCTGAATCTCACCCACTCCTCCCCCCAGTCTTTGACCATGTTTGTAGCGTGGCTCCTAATACCAGTGATTGTGTGCGCAAGTAGAGAATCTGATCTATGATCACATGGTTTAAAGTAAACTGCAGGATCACAGGTCAGGTCCTGCAAACATGTTCACATGCCTATATACGTTTAACTGTTATGTGCAGGGAAGCTGGGGTTGATCAACCTCGTTGAGTCATGGACATCGGTAAACAATAATTGCAAAACTTAGATTCATAGATGTTAGGGTGGGAAGGGACCTCAATAGATCATTGACTTCAAATACTATAGATTTGAACACTACACATCTGATTTATGTACTCACCTAACATCAGTGCAAAAGGGAAATGAAATGCTGCCAGATCAGAAGGAATACGCAGACATTTAACAGAGTAGGACTGTGCCCTGGGCAGTGGCAGTTCACAGAGCAGCACCGGCTGTCATTATCCCAGCAGTGACAGCATGGCTAGTTGTGATCTGTAGTAGCAGCTATTTTTGTGCTTCTCCTGACTCCCACAAAGCTAGCATCTGGGGCTGCCACACTTGAGGCTCCTCCCTCCACCCCCAGGTAGGCTACTGGATATTCATATTGTTTCTCTGAAATGGAAAGAAAATTCAGATATACCGTATTTAATCTTCCAGGAAATTATTTCCTTTATGACAAAAATAAAATATTTTCCAGCTATGCATCCAAGGTCAATCAAAATGCTCCATCAGAAATGTATCCAAAGTGATCACCATTGTTACAAAATGTGGTGAGCTAGAGTTGCAAAAGTACTTAAGTGCCTAGTAGGATTTTCAGAAACACCTAGATGCTTAACTCCTTTAAAAAAAATCCCATTGGATGTCCATCTTCATCTGTAGGCACCTGCATACATGAAAAAATGGATTGAAGTATTTTTCAAATACTTGAAAAAGCCCTGGCCCCAGGTCTTCTCCATACTTGCATTTTGTCTATGTCTGAAATTTCCCCATGATTTACACTTTTATCCTTGATCTATTTGGTCACAGAGGAAGGCTTCTAAAGAGTGGGGTCTATTCTCTGTACCACGTATGCATCTAAGACATGGGTAAAGTTAAGTGAAGACAAGAAGATAGTGGGAGGATCTAATTTAGCGCAGCAAAAACAAGAACATAGCAAAACCAATCCTTTGTCAGTTCATCCAGATCTGTTTAACTGATGCAGCAAGGAATAGAAATTCAAAGCTTAATTTTGGTGTTGATAGCTTTCAAGCTCTGGATACCTGAATATTACAAAAATCAGTTTTATAATGCAATAACTCCCCTGACTGCAAGATAGTTACTCCAATGTCAGTGAGTTCCAAATCAGGCCCACAGTATGAATGTGGTCGTTCTCTATGTGATTCTGTTTACTATAGATTTGAAGTTAAACTTTCTCCCTGAAGCTGAAATAAATCCAACTAATATTTGCAGCAGACATTGAGATGCACATACATAAAACTTATATGGAGGAAATATTTAGTCCCCTTTAGGGCTTTGAGATCATAACACTGTTGTTTGTTCTTCCTCTGTACTGAGCAGCCTACCAGCAATCATTTTATGGTCCTCCAAGTCACTTTATCTGAAAAGCAGATGAAAGGAGAATTGGCCTAGCGATGTACCAGTTTACAAAATTATTTAAGATGTTGGTTTTCTGCAGTTTGGCAGTCTTTCTTCTTTTGAGACATGTTATTTGCGATTCTAACATATGCTAAGAACTTTGCTTAACTGAAAAACTAAAACAAAGCTGAAAGGCAGACAGCTGCGGATTAGCTGAAAACCTAGTGTTTGGAAGCCAGATTCAGACTGCTGAACAAGGTGCCTAAATGGAATTAGGTTGAATCTAGGTACCCAAGCCATGAAAAGCAATCCAGGGTATTCCCACTCCAGTGGCCAGAAAAAACTTTATAGGTACTTATATTTTATACTGCGAAGATCACTAGCCACATAAACTGAGGCTTCTATACAGATAGCCTAGTACAAAGTCCCACGGGGAGCATCAGGGTTCAAGCCCCTGTTTCCACAACTGTTTTTGCATTTTATATTGAACAAAAAACTGAAATAATCCTGAGAGCAGGACTCCCTCCCCAACCATTAGTTATGGAGTCAGTACTTACTCTCATAGCCTGGTCCAATGATTCTATTCTCAATTCTCCACTCCAATCGGAGGGACTGAAAATATCTCTCTTCATCTACTCTTGAGATCTCTGTTTCTTGCATTCTTAAGAGAAATGGCAAAGGGTGCCCTCAGGTGGCTTCAGTACTTTATTTCTGGACTTAGCATATGGAAAGTGAATGCACCAGGTAAGGCTGTACTTTTCAGTTGTGCACTTAAGTGTGTGGCATCTACGCCCTGGCAAGACAACTTGGATTTTGTCCTTGTTACTTCTTAAGGGCCCACCCAGTATTGCTTTTTGCTCAGTGACCATATATAATTTCCAGGACTACTTCCTGTTGGATTCATTTTCATTTAAAATATGAAATTAAAAACTACCTGTTTGATAAAGCACAAAAGTTTTACAACTGGGCTTCAAAAAGAAGAACTTAGCTATAAATCTACACTTCTTATATAAGTGCTATTTGAAAAATTCAGTTCCTCTAGGAAGAAAACTAATCAAAATCTAAGTACTCTCTAGTTTCCATATTGTTTTCCTTTTATTCTCTTTTTTGCTTCAGGTAAAAGTTTTCCATTTTCTATACTACACAAATCTTCTTTCCCTTATAGCCAGTGTACAGACTGCAGAAGTCTTTGATGTCTTCAAATATCCTTAAAAGTGTTTCCATTTAAAACAATTACAAATGTCTCTGGCCTTACACTCTTTCTGTTTAGTTCTTCAATTCCTGCAGATAAGTTGATTTTACAAAATAATAAGATGATAACAACTCTAAAAATACACTTTTGGTTTTCTTGAGTGTTAATATAAAGGTAATTTTTCCAGGAAGGAAGTAGGTGGTGTGAATTACAAGAGTGAAAAGTAGATGAGGGAAAGGTTAGAGAGACTGGTGAAGTATGTCCATTGAACAATTCTCTCTCAAGTCAAAAATCTATGGTAACATTTTATTTGGTCTGCTATGTATTTAGTCCATAGTGGGAGCTGTTACAGCCCATTCCATCATTCATTACCAATAACAAAGAAAAAGGGAAAGTGAAGAAGACCTACAGCCACTGAATTATTGGTAAAGACAGTATTCTGATTTTGGTGTAGTTCTAATGCTAACACTTTGGGTAACAAACTCAAGAGCTAGCCCTAAAAGGTGGTAATAAACACAGGAGAAAACAGGGGTCCTTACAGTGCCTGGAGCACTCTGTGCTCACATTACTGATGGCCTCATCAACATGAGACTTAGTTTTTCAAACTAAGGGTATATTTAGTACTTGTATAAACACATACTAAATGACTGCACAATAATCATATTTGGTGTACAGTTGCACTAAGGAATGGCTTTTTCATAATGCTGGCTGCGCAGTAGCTCATGTCTACTGTCCAGTAGTGTTGCGTTACGCTTCCTGCCACACGAGGTTACTGTGCAGTAGTCATGGGCTACTGCACAGTCAGCATCTCGTGGCCACTGTATACCATTTACTCATTCAGTCCAGTTCCTCATCAGAACTCTTGCAGCACTCTGGATGTTGAAAAACCACATACTTCTCCAGGTCTGCTTCCATATGGTCAATGCCTCGTCTACCCCTTTCACAGTCTTCCTTGCTAAGCTACTACATTTTGTTTCCTCTGCAAAGCCAATATATTATCAGTTTTCACACTAGTTTGTGCTATTATATAAAAACAGGATGCAAGGCATGTTCCTAACTGGTACAAAAAGCATATATTTAAATGAATACTACAGAGAGACACAAAAAAGGGGTATGCCTAGAAAATATCAAAATATTAACAAGAATATCAGAGCCCTTTGCTTTATCACATACTAAGGGCTTGTTCTGCTATGGAAAGCAGACAAGCAACAAAACCTCAAAAAAATGAAATACAAAACTCTAAGTGATATTGTGGAGTCACTGAGGGGCTGTATCTAGCAACCTGTTGCTCTTCCACAGCCTCTGCATGGACTGGTGCATCCTAGGGATTGCTCTAATGTATTCCAGCTGACTCTAGTGCCTAAGGGGACATCTGGTATCTGGAGATAGCTATAGCACACTACACTCTTAACATTCCTCCTTTTAGACACATTGGAAACTGCAGACATTGTGAGCAATCTCTTGTCCCTTTGTGTCACCAGGATGGAAAGGGAACAAAACAAGCCAGCAGACCTGGTCTTAGTTTAAAGTTATTCTTTTGTAGACCCAATATCTCGAAACACTACCAAAACTTTAAGCCACAACCAAATTACAATTCAAAAAGAAGCAGACTCTTTGCATGCATCCAGCTGAGAGCTGAAGAGAGAATCATATTTGTAAAAAGCAGTATGTGCAGAATGCCTGTTATTAAAATCCTCAGTATTTATGCTCATCCTCAGTATTTATGTACAGCCAGTCAAATTATCTGACAGGCTGGAAACTTTCTGTCACATTCCTTCTCTATAAAACTCCTCTAGTGCAGTGAAATCCACTTCAAAATAACTTGGCAACTATGAATAATGGATTACAATACGCAAAACCTGATTTCCCATATCAACATGTTAAAGTTAGTCCTTCTTTCATGGTTTATAATAGGAAGAAAATCCAGCTTCAAAGCTTGTTTTCAGAATTGTAAAGGTCAGTGAACTGGCAATGTAGAAATTATACCGTATACTTATACTTTTGTGTTTTCAGGACCATGTTACCTTTTTCAAACTAAGGATACCTATTATTTAAATAATTTATGTAATGATAATTACTTTGTTATCTACTAAATTCTTTTGTGTAATAACAAAATCACTTTCTTTCTAAAGACAACAATGAACCTTTTCCTGGCATTGGAAGAGTCTTTATTCCCTGATTTTTTGTTTTCCTTATACTAAGATCTTTGCCAAAGCACATACGAAGGAAGGCAGATGGGTAGGAGGGTGATAATATTGATAAATCAATTGAGCTATTAAATCCAAAAGGGATCACTAATATGACAAGTTAGTTATTCCTGTCTACTTACTTCCTTTTGAAGTATCTATTTATGCTTACACTGAGGCTCAACAACAGCTAGAAGGGGTGACAGAAGTGGCATTTCTCTGTGATCGGCTCCTTGAAAGCCCTCTACAGTCATGCCCTGACAGAAGTGCATGCCTGCAGAGCACTTTAAAAGTGCCCGATCACATAACAATGTAATTCTTGTGACATGAGGGTTTAGATGAAGCTGCTGCTTCAAAATAGAACACCTTCTTTACCTTTTGTATGTCCCTGCATGCAAGCAGGGCTGGGCTGATGCAGCCCAGCCACCCCCCTGGTGGTCCTCGGGATGGGAAGGGGAGAGACCTGAAAGCTGTAGTTTGCCCAAGCTGAGATGGAGTGGGGAGGGGCTCCATCAATCCATCAATCATCTTCCTCCAATCCAGCTCAGGCTGGGCAAACCCCAGCCTACAGCTCCCTCCCCTCCCTTTTCCCCCTTCCGTCCTGAAGACAGCACTGGAGCTGGGCGGGATGGAGAGGTGGTAATATGGGAGACAGGCTGCAAGCAGGTAGTTCCTCAGCTAGATCAGCTCCAAAATGGACCTTGATCCCCCCCCTCTCACCACCACCCCCAACCCAACAGCCAACACCTGGTAGGTCTGCAGGGTCAGTCTAATTCATGGCACTTTCTCTGAAGCACTATGAGTTAGATGAGAGAGCTGCACATCTGTTAGTGCCCAGAGTCCTGCACTAAAATAGGTAATATTATGGCAACTTCAAAACTTAAACTGGTTTTGACTAGCCTTTTATAAATTCTAGCCAATGGTGTTCTTTGGAATCAAAGTAAGGTTTAGGTTAGTCCTAAATTTATCCCAAGCCTGGGTGCTCCCTGGCCCTCATTTTTTTCTAGACACCTAAATAAATTGACAATGAAAATTATCCTTCTCATTTTCTGCCAAACAGAAGATGGTTCCTTTGGTTTTGTAGCTTTCAAGTTTAATTACCAGAGAAGCTTCAACAGGGCTTCTCATAGGGCAGGATTATGCCCTGGGACATTTAATTTAGCTTTGGAGTCAGCAGGGAGCCACTGAATATTATATCAGTCTTTGGTATTTATGAGACAGCTTGCTATAAACTTCAGGATTGGAAAACATGCTATAAAGTTCATATTTCTCTATATACAGTAAGCAGAAGAAATCTAACCCAGAAGTAACAAACTGTGGGAATATTGATGTTAAGAAAAAAGAGCATAACCTCCTAGCTAGATGGAGATGATGAATGGCAGTCCTGACTGTCATAACCTAAATTGAAAAAAAATGTCCCTGACACAATGGAATCTGCCTAGCAACTGTCATTGCTTTTAAGTTTGGTACGTTCTGCCTTCTCACTTAGCAGTCTGTTACAGTCCTGGCATAGTGGAAAATCCAATTTGGTCTGTATGCCTATGCCATAGTGGAAAATTCCATTGACTTGATACATATGGCACCACAAAAGTAGGTCACAGCAAGAAACTAGGTCACAAGTGGAAGACTCCGCTATGCCAGAGCCCCGTGACTACATGCTGTGTCACGGAAAATTACAGCTTAGAAAAAAGTTCCCACCATCCTTATGCAAATGTGTACACCACCATTGGCCAGTTTCAAATTATTCATAGTTGGCGACTAGGGATTGGCTTCCCAGCCATATAAAAGCTAAATCAGTTTCTGCCCTTGAGGAGCCACTCTCTGGTTTTTCCTCTCAAAGAGAGAGTTACTCTTTGGGTTTTTCCTCTGAGAAAGAGAGAAGCACTCTGCAGTTTTTTCTCCCCGTAGTTCTCTCAGGGAGCGTACTCCTGTCACCGATATCCAATTTGACGCACCCCTTCCCATGGCCCGCATCAAAAGCTGTTTACGACCGTCTCATCTCATTGCATCGTCTCTACAGTTGTTTTTCTCTAGTTGTTTCTTCATGTTTGTTTTTGCAACTTGTTATAAAACTGCAACTGCAATCAAGTCAACCTGCAACTACACTATAAGCATCAATAGTGTAAGTAAACAATCTTATTGTAACCGAAACACATCTATGCCTGATTCCACTCCACACAGCAAAAGTACCCACTGCTGCCACCGCGGCCTACCTGCCCAACATGAGATCCTTGGGACTTGGATGCCACACTGACCATAGTCACCATCTGCATGCCCACAAATAGTCTTGCCTGGCAGGACATTACAAACTATTTGAAAATCAAAAATAACATTTGCTCAAACCAAATGGATGAGAGTGTCTTAGAAAATTCTTCAAAGTGCTCTCCCTTCTCCCACCCCTCTCCTGTGGCTTTTTATTATCACCTTTTTACTCTCTGGATTTAATCTGAGAGAGAGGCACTACGGTCATATTCTTTCTCACAGACATTTTGAGATCCTGGTTATGCTAAGGATGTCATTATTGTAAAACATAGAATTTGTTACTAGGCTGCTTATATGACATACATTTATCATGTGTTTTACTCTTTCTGTACATGCTTGTATATGTATCAATGAGAATTGGGGGGAATAATTACCACTGCAAGTGAAAAGAAGGAAGGAGCAGGCCTCCAGTATTCCACACTAGGAGCTGTTTGGAAGGAATAGGCAAATTTCATATGCTTTTATCAACACCTTATGGTGAACAGTGTTATCAAATGATAAGGAGACCAGGCAGTAGAAGCCTGGGAGACTCATTTCTTTGTTAGTGAAGGACCCAGAATAGTGACAAAGAAGAGGTACTGGACCAGATTTTGCTGACTCTCACCTTGTGAGTTATTTTGGGTAAGCAAAGAAGCCAGACACAAAGCAGTAATTGTAAGGTCTTACATTAAAAAAGCATGTATGTTCTTCAAAATTGGTTTACTCTTGAACTTGTCGGGATGACTGGCAGTTCAAGAAGGAATTGCCATTGCATGTCTTTGTTAGCTTTTTTAGATATTCTATACTATTTTTTTTAAAGCATTGTAAAGGAAGCTACATACTATTTTGATTCTCTCTCCCTTGCCCTGGGAAAAAATATGTATTTTGAGTGTTCATGTGGTGTTGTGGTTCCTCTATAATTTTCTACAGGTGTGGTATAAGGAAACAATGTAGCATTTTCCTCTATGACTGTATTAAAATGATAAGTTGGTATGCAGATATAAAATACAATCCAATGCAAGTATAATGAAGTGATTCTTTGACAAAGTAGCACATGTTAGACTCTGTCATAACTCTCTTTTATAGCACTGAAATAGAGAATGATATGCTAATTTTCCTTTTAAGATATTTCCTTGTATTTCATGCAGAAGGGAAAACTTTTGCTCTCAAATTTGCATGGAAGATCCCAATTCTCACATCATTCTTTTTGCTTCTGTGAAATTTTCATTTACAACATGTAAGAGAAACAAAGTATATCCCAAGCCCCCACCTCCCCTCAACCAAATAAACACTGAGAACCCCAAATGACAGCTCTAGCTAGAAGTGTTAAATTTCCACTATGTGACCCAAAACTATGTTATTGGCAAGAGTTATCGCAGTAAATATTTTTAGCCATTTTCTAAATTTTACTTGACAAGTACCAAAACTACTTTTTTGGGGCTAGAACTTGTTACCCTGGAAAAGTAAACGCAGTGAGTGGTACTTTGCATTTTCTCAGCTCTTATGGAGCTAGCTTTTTTAAAATTATTCCTAAATTGTGTGAGTGACAAGCAGACAAACCTGTATAGCGTCTCCTAGTGTCTAATGCTTGGTGGAACCCCCTTCATCCTGTTCTTCTCTATCTTGGCTAGAGCATTCTTGGCTTATATAGTGGCCCAGGTTCAACGAGAAGGGTGAAGGGTTCCGCCAGTCACAATAGTTTATAACCTAGTGATTAAGCCACTCCCCTGGGAAATGGGAGATATGATTTAAATCCTTTAGACATGGCCTAGAGTGAAGGACACTAGCTAGTCAAGGAAAATTTTCAGCTGGATATAAGGAAAAACTTCTTTTCCATATACATAACTAGAATCTAGAACACACTTTCAGCAGAGATGGTGCAGTTGCCATCTCAGATGGTCTTTAAGAGAGGCTGGACAAATACCTTGTTGAGCTCATTTGAATCCAGCTACTTTCTGTCCATGGTGGGGGACTGGACTTGATGATCTTACAGATCTTTTTCAGTCCTTCTTTCTATGATTTTATGATTATATCATAAGTCGTCTATGTCACGAGTTTTGCCTGTCAGCAATTTGAGGTGCAGTTCCCCCCAAACCCCTGCACTGATCTTCTTGAATCTTGGCAGGCTTTATGGCCTTAAAAAGGGCTACCATCCCTGTAGGTTTTACATTCCTGTAGTGTAACACATAGATGTAACGTAAGTCTTTCAAGACTTTGGGGTGTTGTTTTCCCCAAACCCCTACACCAACCTTCTTGAAACTTGGCAGATTTTATGGTCTCAGCATAGGCTACCATCCCTGAAAGTTTAATCCAAACCAGAAAAAAAACAACAGAGTTATAGATATTTAATTCAGTTCACTAAGAGG
>JAGPOW010003395.1:66072165-66124250 GCA_030014935.1 Caiman crocodilus | reverse complement strand
CAGTCGTCTATGTCATGAGTTTTGCCTGTCAGCAATTTGAGGTGCAGTTCCCCCCAAACCCCTGCACTGATCTTCTTGAAACTTGGCAGGCTTTATGGCCTTAAAAGGGGCTACCAACCCTGTAGGTTTTACATTCCTGTAGTGTAACACATAGATGTGACATGAGTTTTGCTTTCAAGACTTTGGGGTGCTGTTTTCCCCAAACCCCTACACCAACCTTCTTGAAACTTGGCAGACTTTATGGTCTCAGCATAGGCTATCATCCCTGAAAGTTTAATCCAAACCAGAAAAAAAACAACAGAGTTATAGATATTTAATTTATTCCCCATTATACCCTATGGCCAGATCTCCGAAGCAGCTCCAAAGCTTTTCTGAAGTTGTTCGGAAGCACTGAACCACGTCAGAAAGCCTAACAAAGCCAACGCTTCGATCTGGACATGCTGCTTCAGATGCCAAAATGTTTGAAGCTTCTGATCCAAAACACAGTCCAAAGCACAGCCTTAATTAGCACCTGATATCAGAGTGATTCAGCAGAAAAGCCTTTATTCCTAGGAACATTGACATAGTCTATCACGGGTTTATCATCTTCCTTTAGTATTTCTAAGATTACAGAAGCAAGCTCGATGGTTTAGTCCTTTGGACAAACATCTTTAAATTTCACTCATGGCATTGAAACCTACTTATCCTATTTGTGGAAAATATACCTATTTTGCCTTTTCTACTTGGAAAGGATAAATGTTTGCTGCATCTGTTTTCACTGAATAGAATTAATTTATTCAAAATAGCTGTTTTCTTCTAGCTCCTATCCTCTTTTGCTAGTTGTATCTGTCCATCAAAGACAAAATTAATAATATTGCTTAAATTGCTATTAGTTGGGAAAGAAATATGATACTAATATGTACTTTGATAAGTTACAGGTGACCAAGGAAAAAATAGGTTTATGTTGCCTGGCATTGAATATTACCAATCAGACTCTGAATTAAAAGTACTGGCCGGATAAAAACAAACAAAAAATTAACAAACAAACAAATTAAGACCCTGAAATAAATTAAAGAACTATATGATATTTGCATTCAATATACAGGAAATAATCTACACGTGCTGCCCATGATGCCGTTGTTACTGCACCATCATTTAATACTTGCCTTTGGAAGTACTGAATGATGGCTCAGTAACTGCCATTACTGCACCATCTCAGCAGCACGTGGTTATTTTTAGATGCTATGTTGCCGTAGTAATGCAATATAATGAGGTAGCTCCTTGCTACAGTGAAGTAGCATTGGTGTCACAGTTTGTGTCCATCAATGCTATGTCACTAAGGTAACATATCATCACATGTAGGTGTGCCCATTAAGAAGAAACATCAACATACTTTCACATCTATTCACTTATATGTTAAAACGTATCCATCCTCCCCAAGCAACCCAGAGTTCTAGAGAGTGCAGCAGCACAGAACTTCATGTAGAAGTGAAGAATCTGCTTTCAGTATTTCATGGATCTATTTGCATCCTTAGAAGAGTCTAACTCAGTGGTGCCATTGAGGCCATGTCATGTGGCCTGTGGAGCTCCCCATAGAACTAGAAATTTTGTAGCTGAAGAGCAGTGTCAGTGTTAATTTCCACCCCCTGCAGCCAAATTTCTAAACCTGAGCCAGATGACAATTCTGTGTGTAGTTGGATCCAACACAGAAGGTCAGGTTGGCACACAGCCACTTGTGGTGCAGGAGGCTCAGGCTGGTGCATGGGGTTGGACCAGCACATCAGGTCAAACACACAGACCATCGCTGTGCTCATGGACTGTCTGTACATGCAGGATTCAGCCTGGAGACTGGCCCACTAACCACATAGCTATCATTCTGGCTATCTTGCCCACATAGCCAGAAGTTTGAGCATCGCTGTTCTAGGTCATACTTCTTTTTATGTCCTTGACATAATCTAGATTTTTTTGTCCATAATTATGTATAAGTGATGGCTCTTTCCATTGCTGTAGTGAGGTCCTCCATCATATAGGCCTCACCAAGGAATTGGCTAACAAGCAGGTGCTCCATAGTCTGCACCTTACTGCAGTCGCATATATTTGTGTCATTAGAGTAGCCCCATTGCTCATGTTTGTTTTTCATCTTCCAGTTTGCATGTGCAGATAATTCAGGCACTACCATATCGGCCAGTCTAGATCAGTCCCTTTCAGAAGGTCCTCCGAGAGTTCCAAGTCCAGTTCAGAGCAACTGATTGCAGAGCCAGTCCACAATTTTTGGGGGCCCCCTGTAAGGTATAGTTTTGGGGCCCCCTGATCCACTGGCAGAGATGACCATAGCAGGGTGTGGGCTACTCTTTCCCATCCCATGGCACTTATGCCAGTAAATAAATGTCTCAGCTCACTGGACACAGGAGGAGGGATGGCAGCCAGAGTTTCTGGCCAAAACAGTTAAACAAATATCCAACCCACCAGGCAGGTGAGTGGGCTACACTGCAAATGTGGCAGCCACCACCAAACATTGCAGGAGCCATGGCCTCTCCACCCAGCTTTGCAGGGCTCTTCGCTATTGGGCCCCCTGTGGCCACAGGTTCCTCAGGATAGGACAGGCCAGCCCTGCCTTATTGTGCACGGTCTTTCTTTCCATAGCCTTATTCATGCCCTGTCAGCAATCATGTCCAACAGTACAACACTGGTCACAAACTCTAGTGTTTTAAGTCATTTAGTTACTTCTGTGTGATCATAGAGTGGATGCCTGGGATCTTCCATTTGCTGTGATCTTTCTTTTTGGCTCACTACCTTTCTTCTAATACCAGGTGATTCAATGCCAGCCAATAAGTGCAAGTCACACTGATGAGTGATGGAACTATATCTGCTTTTGATCTCCTGAGTTTACAAATTCAAGTTACTTTAATATTTTTGCACTACTTATCCTTTCTGCTTTCTAGTTTATTGGTCATTAAAGGTGTGCTAATGAATAAATAGCAAAGATGTAAAATTCATTGAAACAAATCAGAAATAAAATGGCCATTTACACACAGTCACAGTTGATTCAGTTCATCCTTAATTTAGCTCACTGCCACAGTTGCTTCATAAGGCAAAACAAAAGATTGCATAGAATATTTTAACAATTCAGTGGCTGTGGTCCTTCAATTGTTCTTCCATTCAGCCCTTCCTGTCTTTGAGGATTTCAAAAGAGAATAACCTAGGATATATTTAAATTAAGAAGAGATGAATCTGTTGCTTAGATATCTCCTGGGAAGATTTGTGGAGGCAATAAAAATGAAGGAAACTGCAATATTATTGGATATGGAAGCTGTTAACAGAACTAACTGCCCAGGGGCCAGATGAACACATTCAGATTGGATTTTAACCACAGCAAAATTACAGCAGCTAATAGAATCTGAAGAAATCATACATTGGCAGCATTGTAATTTCTTTCTATGGGCAGAAGTTTCTTTGATAATTCAGTGTGCAGTGAATTATATGTATGTCCAGTTTCCTGCTGAGGAGGTCTTAGTCAATCATGCATCAATGTTATATTTTAGCATAGATTTGGGACTTCTTCTAAACCAGGCAGTATAATATTTTATCAAATGAATTTTCAATTGTCCTACCATTACACTGATGTTCCCATGTCAGCTATTTAGTCTAACAAACTCTATGGCCATGTGGAAATCAGAACAGTTTCCACCTTGGGTTATAAAAGAATAAGCACTTGGCAAGAAGCCAGCACAAAAATGTCACATTTTTGGTAATATCAATCTGTGGATCCTAGTACTTCTTTATATGGGGAAAATAAACTTGAAAAGAGGCAGCTAAATACAGAAATATTATGGCCTAGAAGAAGAAGCAGACAGTTTCAGATTTTGGTCTTTAAAGAAATTCAGCAAGAGTTTAGCCAAACTCATTGTGGCATAATTATGCTGAAGCTAATTATGAGGAAACATTTCACCTTAAGTGTGCACATTAGATTTAAAAATCAAAATAATGCATTATCTGCTAGATGACTTGCATTAAGACTCTAATCATATCTGTATAGGCATTGTAAACTACCTAATTTTATTTTTGTCTCTTTTTAAAGATGCCTCTGGACTGTATTCACACGCCTTACCTACTATTAATCCAATGGGAGAATTATGCTCATGTTGTCCATCCAGGGATGGAGAAAAATAATAACTATAAGTGAGACTGTTCATGATAGCAAGCACCCATGTCCAGCAGTAAGTGTTTGCCAATTCCTAGATGCAAATTAGATGCAAATTCCTATTTAGGTTCCAAGCTCCTTATTTAGGACCTAACCCTGCGAATACTTATGAATCTTTACTCATGCACGCAGTCCCATTAAATTTACAAGAACTATTCCTGCAAGTGAACTAATTAACATTAGATTTCAATTTTCTTACTTAGGGCAAGTTTCTGCTGTCTGAAGAGAGAAGCAAATGAACAGATGGAGTTCATAAGAGGAGTCCTGACTTAGTTTACCTTAATTGTTCCTAGGAGCATCACAGAAGCATTCATTATGCCAGGATTAGAGATAGCATGAAATGCTACCTGGTTCTGTTGCTTGGTACAATGCATAAAAGACCCTGGTCTCACTATGCTTACTTTCAGATAGCTATCGTTTTTGTGAGAAAGGCCACATGAATGTTGTAGTAAACTTACTAGCCAGACTCCTTGATACTCCCATGCTGAGAGTGCATTGGGACATACTCCACCCGCTAATAGTTTGACTGTTCTCAAGTATGGTCCACCCTTTCAAAAACCCTCTGCCTTTTCCTTCCTTACTTGATGGCACAAAGAATGGTCAGCACAAGGACAAGTCAATCATCACATCATCTCTGACCCTACAGTCAGTCAACCAGGATTTAACTGGCCATGCTGATTAGTCACTTCTCAACTGGTTTTAAACTGGACAGGGTCACTGTGCCTCAAACTTATACAAATGGGGACTTTGTAATGACAACAAATGATAACAAATGTCGTTGTGGACAAGTTCAAACCATGACCCACATTGACTTGTGTCCATTTACTATGCTGCCCGGTGGCCTTCAAGTTCTTCGCAGTGGAGATGACATTTCCCTAAGATAGCTGAAACAATATATGAAAACTGCACACACTAAATAAATAAGCGGGAGAGAACTACACATCTCAGTGGGATTCCAGTTAACCTCCATGTAAGGACAAAAGAATGGGGGAAAGAACCAGCCCTCCCATGTTCATGAAGACTTAGAGAGATTGATCAATATCTATCTATAAACTCCTTGAGACAGGTAACATTGTCTTTTTCTACAAAACATCCAGAGTAATGTTGACACTTGAAATCAATAAATAATAGCAATAACAATTTATAATTCAGTAATGGGGATGCAGGGTTATAGTAACTGAGTTAAGAATATAACATCATACTGTATATAAGGTATACACAGTGATATCTCTGCTCAAGAAAATATGAAAAAGGCTTTTTTTTACCTACTCATTTGCTGCAGTAAAATGGTTACTGAAGTTCAGATCTCAATTTCCAGTAATTCACATGAGAATTCAAAACTCACAAGCTCCATTTATTTTCTACAGCCTGCAGAATTCATTGACATGTCTACTTATGCACAGTTTATACAGACATATTGCTCAGCCGTATACAGCGTATTTTGCAATGAAGCTGAATTACAGTTTTTCATAACCATTCTTCAGGTTTTTCTCTGTGTGGATTTTCTTGTTCTGATAAAATTCTTGTGAAAGAAACTGCAGGATTCTGTCAAACTGGAGAAAAATATATTTGGAGGCGTCAAGGGTAGCAAGTTCTGGAGGAGTTATTCGGGAATTCTAATGAGTGATTGATGAAGATCACAATGCAGCTGTGTTAGAAATGAAAACCTGCCATGTATAAAGGACAGAACATTTAGTTTCAGAACACTAGCATTGCCTAGGGGCTAAGGAGCACATAGCAGGATCTGGTCCAAACTGTGATCGTCTGCTGGTAGCTATCAGCAGCAGCATTTGGGGCATCAAAAGTATGTAGAGAAATGCTAGCCATGCTTTTTTTGCCTCTCATCACACACCCTATCCCAAAAGCAAGATGAAAGATAGTATAGATATGATATCGACATTACACTGTTAGGTGATCACCTTTACTATGTTCCCTTCCCATGGCTACTTACGTCAGCTCTGTAGTCAGAGTTTATCAGTAGCACTGCATGAGGTACCTACTCCACACTCCAAGATCTAGATCTATTCTCATTTTGTAGTGTCCTTACTCAGAGGCTGAGGAAAAGTTGAGGGGAGAAGGGAGAAAAAAAATCCTTATCAGTCATACTGTTTTTTCTGGTGTTTATTGTCACCAGAAATATTTTCAAAATGTAGATGCTTAGGATACAAGCAGACATAGCATTTGTCCCAGGATAAATCATTCTATCTTGGCACAAAGTGCAATCATTCAGAGGGTCGTATCTGTTGCCCCAAGATCAATCTTACAAAAGGTCATGGGATGAGAAGTACTAACAGTTTGTCCCAGGACATTACAGAGTGCATCAAAATTGTTATCCTGGCTTTGCATCCCAGAATCAATGGGAAAAAAGTAGCAGTGTACTTGGGTACTCACTAAAACTAAAACGTAATTAGAAGTGTGATGTGCCAAATCCCAGGACATTTCTGTTCAGGGACAAACACAGGCACAGCTTGTCCAGGAACAAATACAGAGTCTGTTCTTAGCCTCAGAATCTAAGGATCAAGTTTAAGTTGTAATAACCTCTTCACATCCATGGGCCTCAAAAGGACCTAGACATCTTTTATTGTGCAGAAGGCGGGAGAAAGTAGAGAAAAGAGCTTACTTGTAAATTCAGATCATCACCATACAAATCAGGTGGGATTATTTCTTTTTGACTGTTTAAGGGCAATCATGTCATCTGTCAGTGAAAAAATTTGGTATCATTATATGCAGACTTCTGATGGGAGCATTTCAGCATTTTGCATACTATCCTGCATGACACAGCACAAGTTAGCTGTTTAAAAAGCTGTCAAGGTTAGGGATATGGATGTATACTGTTAGAACTAGATGTCAGAAGTATGAAGCAGCAGCAAGCTGATAATCAGTAAATCTGAAGAAATGATGAAATACAAAATTAACCTAGTAGGAAAATAGATTAGAAGAAACTGTACAAACTTGTCAAAAATGTTACCTTTTTGTATACCTGTAGGGAAAAAAGTTTTCCATTATAAATTCAAGGAACATTTATATTTAGCATTATATTTACACTTTATTGAGGCTGAAATGTGAAATTAGTCAGAGATGAATAGTGTACACTTTTATCAAATTGATTAGATTGATCTAAAATATAGCCTTTCTTTTAATAAGGTGTCTTAGCTAAGTTTGACCCTTAATCATGCATTATGAAGGCAATGGAAGGTTTATCGAATGTCTCTAAATATAGAAATATATATAAAGACAGACTATTTTTTCAAGAGACCTCAGATACTGGTAAAAAGGAATGAAAAGGTTTCTACACATTTCAATTTTATGTAATATTTTTCATCTACCATGTATTAATGTTTCTATGCTTTAAGCAAGTACTTTACTAAATCAGAGGTGATGCAGCTCTAAAGCTGGGTGTAATTTAAAAGCATTGTTGCTGAAAGACATTTGACTTGGTTCATTTTCTTGTCATTTGAAATGTTTCTTTTTCTGCTGATAATGCTTAAGTAAGAATCATAGCTTTCTTAAGCAAGAATCATATCTATGTATGTGTGTGTTGGTGGAGGGGAGGAATACATAGAACCTTTGAATTACTTGAATAAGTGAATTATTTTCCAAAAAAACATATGGAGAAAGGCTGTTAAGTTTTGACTTCAAGGTATCTAGTAATGTTCTGTCTGCCATGTTCGTTGGAAATATTTTTTTATGGCTCACAGTTGACCTTACAGCAATTGGTCTGATTCTGTCCTGTCTAGACTAGCACTTTATTCAGGAAATAACTATTAAATTAGCCTTAGCCATTGCACAATAATGTGCTGAATTGTTACATCAACTGAGAGTGTCTTACTAATGGAAAATGGAGAAAATCTCAGATTTGATGGAGAATGGAGACTGGACAGCAGGCAGTAGGGGAAGTTAGAGGAGTAGGTGGTGGTAGGGCTGGTGGGGGCAGGAGGTAGGGGAGGTAGTGGGGGCAGGCCATAAAGGAGGGGAAGGGAGGTGGTGGGGGCAGTTGAGGAAGCAGGAAGTGGGGGAAGCAGGTCATAGGGAAGGTGGTAGGTGAGAAAGTGGGTGGGGAGGCAGTGGGGAAGGCAGGTAGTTGGGAAGGCAAGTGGTAGTAGAGGGACTGGGGATGCAGTGGTGGTAGCTGGGAAGGATAGTGGGGGAGCAGGTGGTGGGGCACAACCCCTACCCCTTGCCTTCACACTCCTTGTCACCTGTCCTCTCCCACAACTTGCTCCCCCCATGCCTGCCCGCTCTGTGCCTGCCCCTCCACCCACAGCCTCAGTCTCCCCTTCCCCTTAACTCCTCACAGCAGCCTCTGGGCCCTCTCTCCCCTGTACTGCTTCCCTTTGCACTGGCAGTCTGTCCCCACTCCAGCATTTGGTGCACAGCACATGTTTGCTCTGGCTTGGCAGTAGTGACAGCAATGTGGCAGCTCTGAGTCCAGCATCCAGTCTGAGCTGCTGCAACTGCTGCTACTAATCTAGGCTGGGACCAGAGCAGGCACATACTCCATGCTCCAGCCCAGAGTGGGGCCAGAGCTGGACCTGGAGCAATGATAAACCATGGAGGGGGAAGGTGGAGATCCATTGGTAATGTGTAGGGGGTGCATGCAGATGTACATGCACCCTCTGATATTGGCCGTGTCCTCCCTGAGAGAAGCACCAGAGGCAAATCCAGCTTCAGGGGGACCCCGCATCAGTGATCGGCTCACTTTCTGCTGATGCCACCCCAGTATTAGGAGGCAGCAGTTGCCTATGTGGAGATCTGAGGTTGTGAGGGTGCAAGGCACGTGTGAAAGCAGAAGCTGTTGTAGGAGCAGGCGTTGTTGCTACAGAGCTGGGAGCAGGGGGCAGGAAGCAGCTGTAGCCATGGTCAGATCCAGCACCACAGCAACCACCTGCCTCCCATTAAGTGAGGAAAAACTGTTGGATTAGAATAGATATGGTAATATTGCACGATATTTCCTCTTCCAAGTTATAATGGAGTTATACCATGTGTCCTCTACAACAATATATACTTTGTACTTTTGTCTCTAAAGTGAATCAAGGGACTGTTAACTCTATTTTTCTCCTATAGTCAGAGGTGACCTTGATTAAAATGGATCCCTGTTTCTTGTCAAGTTGTTTTTTTCACGGATGAATTGAGGTGATCTTGGTGCTGTACCTGGAGCACAGAGCCAAGAAACAGAAACAGGTGAGTGCCTCTTGTTTCCTATAAAGTACACTTCAGAAGAGCCTTTCAATATTACAAACCCATTGGGAACCTGAAATATTAGAGTTCTTTTTACTTCTTGTCCTCGTCAGCAGTATCTTTTCTTACCGTCACCAAACTTTTGGGTTCCATACTGAGTAACTAGAAATAAGCTATTGCCTACTTTTCTGGTGTGTTTAATTCTTTTTCTAACCTGCCTACGAATGTTTATAACTGCCTACTTGTGTTCTTTTCTATCTTCATGACAACTGTTGACAACCTTTTACACATCTATACTGAAGCGGGGGGAGGTGGTGACACAAACCTGATCAGTACCTGGAATAAGTCCAAAGAAAGCTGCAAATAACTTAATGCATTGTTTGCATGCATGCAATAATCATTTATGCATGCATCTTTCCAGGCATACTTAATTTCTATAATTGCTCTGTCTACTTTTCCTTACACTGTTGAGGCTAAACAAATAGGGGCATGGAGTCAAGGATTTGGAGAGTGGTTTCTATTATAGAGGTCTCTGCTTAATGTTTAAATGGACAGATTCCACTCAAGCTAGGATTGAAACACAACTACTTTGATAGCAAGCTCCACATTTTTTTAAATACTGGTAGTATCAAATAGTGAGAGATGCTGAGTAGGGGTGTATGAAATGGACCCTATTCAATCTGAATTTGGCCCATACTGGGGACAGTGATTCAATTAGTTGATTCAGATCACTGTCCCCAATCCAATTTGGCCAAATCCAAATCTGAAAATTCGATGTTGATTCAGAGAATCAGCAATTGAGACATAGACACAGCTTTAAATGTTTTTTTCTACATACCTAGAAGTACCAGGCACAACTCATGAATGTTGTGATGCTGGGGTAGATGGAGTGTCCCACAGGAGCACAGTGGGCCCCCTGCATACTCAGCAGCAAACCCAAAAGTACTTCCAGTCCACTTCTGGGTCCACTGAGGATCACACAGGGGGGCCCCCCACACCCCCAGCTTGGCGATCAACCATGGGGGGACCCTAGATGCCCTCCCGGACCCAGAAGGCACCAGTCATCGAGCTGGGGGTGGCATGCAGGGGACCCCCAGCGCTTTCTCTGGTGGATCTGGCAGTAGACTGGAAGTTCATTTGTCCACTTCTGGGTCTGCTGCTGAGTGCACTGGGGACCTCTGCATGCTTCTATGGGATTCTCCATGCACCCCAGCATCACCGCATTCACAAGCTGCCTGGTACCGTGAGGTATGTAGAAAAAACATTTAAAGCTGTGTCTACATCCAAAAAGCCGAATCTTTCCAAATCTCTCTGAAAAAAATTTGGAGGGCTCCGATGCAATTTGGAGAGATTAAAGGGTCCTCTGATTTGATTTGGATTCAGAGATTCAGCCACCAAATCAGGCCAGATTTCTGCTGAATTGAATCAGGGACAGAAGCTTCACACAGCCCTAATGCTGGGTGCCTGACATTTCCATTTATGTACTGAAGAAAATCACATCAAATTCTAACTATATTATAACCAGGTTGTAATCCATCCATATGCGTACATGTCAGAGAATATACAGGCATCACAGCAGAGTGCAGAGAGAATACTATTATCCTTGGTGGTGCTGGTTAGTGAGAATGAACTATGTGATAGTGTACTTAAAGATCCATGTAATGGTCCAAGACTGATATTCCCTGTGATTCTGTGTCTCTATTCCCTTTAAGGTATCTATTAACAGTAACTTAATTAATAGAAAGTAGGAAATGTCATGAGAAAAGAGCTGGATTTAAGTTTGGCCTGACGCACTTATGTCAAGTTTGGTTCATGATGTCAAGTTTGGTTCAAGTTTGGTTCATTCTCTCCTCACTCATTTTATATTACTGTGACTGTATAGGCATCAGTAAAGTTATTCCTGACTTCTACAACAGTATAAGAAAGAAGTAGTCCATTGTCATGATGTGATGAGATACTGAAATGGGCAGATCTAGGATTATGAAAAGGGCAGTTTAGATGGTGTGGTGCACCATCACATAACACATGTGTTTCTCCAAATTAAAATCAAACTAGAAGCTCTGTTAATATGCTAGGAACTTGGGACTGTACTATTCAGTTTAAGATCCAAGCAAAAACTGAGTTTCTGGGAACGGGCTGATTTCCAACTGCAAGGTACCAGGGAAGTACAAGTATTACTCTCCATGGACAGAACTGCTCCCTGCACCCCAACACATAGGTAACCCAGGCAATCCACTGTGGCCCCAAAAAATGCCCCTCACTGCCCTTCTGCATCACCCCAGATAACTCAGGTGCCCCTTGCCTCTTTGTTCCCTATTATCCTCCATACTCACCATGTCCAAGCCCAACCCATCATTCCCCAAGCCGTTTTGGACCCTCCTACCTCCCTCATGTTTCACTGTGTCCTACCATGACTTCTCATTTCCCCATGAACGCACTGCATCCTCCATAGATTCATTCTCATCACATCCCAGTCCCCTTGATCCCCTACCACTCCTTTCATATGCCATTAAGCTTTCCCTTCCCCTCTGACCACTGAAACTTCACTGAAGTCCCTCATGCCCTCTGTTTCCCCCCTCACCCACAATCCTTCCTGCCCCTAACCCGCCTTGAACCTCATTTACCCCCACAGCCACCACCAGGCCCTGCAGCTCCAGATCCCATCTGTCTCTCATAACCCTTCACCAGCACAATGCCCCAGCTTCTCTTCACCCCCATACCTCTGCCCCACAACCCTTCTTCCCCCAAAAGATTGTGGTGCTTTTCATCTGCCATCCAACCCCTCAGGACCGCTGAGAGGTCATTTTCCTCAACTTTCCCCCAAACAGTTCCCCCTGCTACTCATGCCCCCTCCCCCACAAAGGTGAGGCTCTTTTTCTATCCCCTCTCTGCTGCATGCCCACAGCTGGTCTCCATTTCCCACCCTTAACATACATAACCAAGCAGGCGAATGACTCACTTCAGCCACTTTCAGCACCTCCACCCAGGAAGACCCACTGGGTTGGCCCATGCCCAGCTTTGTGCCTCCCTGATTCTGCCACTGATTCAGCCTCCCACAGCCTCTGCTGCAATGAATAACTCAGGAAAAGGCTGTGTACAATAACTTGCTTCTCTGCTTTGCCATTACAACTCCTTCTTGCCTCTGACCACTGCATAGCTCAGCCTGCCTTCATCCCTGCCCCTCAACCCCCTGTGTCTGATTTGTTGTGGGTTCTCCTAGGCATAAAGCCATGCAGGAGAGGTCCCCAGATACTGGCACACCTGTACTGGGGAGGAGAGATGGGTAGATGATCAGAGACCCCATACCAGGAATGGATCACAAGCAGGATAATTATAGAAGAATTACAATAGAAGATCAAAGGCTGTTAACACCTATGTGGTGATGAGATTAGCAGGAACCAAGTAGAAAATAACAAACCATTGAGTCAACTGATTCCTTCAGCTCCACCTGAATAGAAATAGTGATGTCTCTCCCAGGCAGTTTACTTTTCATTTTGAGTGAAGCAGGAATCAAAGGGAGGAGGGGAAAAGGAGATGATTGTACCCTTACCTCTCCCTCACCCCCAGTATCCAACCCTGGATATTGTTAATATTTTCATGTCATTTACACCCAAAACTTCTATTGCTCTTGTTGGCTTACTTGTTCTGTAGGTCCTATCCTCTGGAAACCATTTTGATAAGTTATATTGTATTTGATTGTTTTTGTGCATATGATCTTCCATAGTTTCCTCCTGTTTCTTTACAAGACACAAGACCAGGAAAAAAAGAAGCAATACCTTTTTAAAGATGGTTAGATATGCTGCAATGTCTGAAAGTTTGAAAGATAAAAGATCAACCTCCATTAATGAGAAACAATTTTATGCAGCTTGTTTTATTTTTAGACTATACTTGTCTTCCCTACAGGTATCTGGATGACTTCCCTTCCTACTTCCAAGGTCTCCCTTTTGGAGCAGTGAACAACACTGCTGATAATAGGAAAAAAAATTAGATTGCAAGTTGCACTGTTACATTGATCATTTCCCTCTTGCCTTGTATTAATGCAAGTAGCTTCTAGAGATTTTAAAACTGTGAAAGGGTACCAAGAAAAACACATTTCCCCACTCAATCTTTCCATATACCAAAACTAGCACTATCTGTTACAGCAGTGGTACAATGTATATTCTTGAGGACAGAGTCTTTTCTTCCTACCTTGCTATTTTCTGTGCAGCCTTTAGTCTTGATTCAACTTCAGCTGCAGTACATGTATTAAGTAATAATGAGAGAGATTATAATCAAGTTGTTACAGAGTTTGGGCCATTACTGTGTTTATATACTATGGTGGTATTTGGAGATATTACTGCTCAATATACTAGTGCTTCTTTTTAATAAGGATTTCTGCTAATATGACCCCAGGACATGTTTTACACAACTCTATTTTGTTTTAGGAACAGAAAATACTAATGGTATTGACAAACCAGAAGCTTTGTTAGGACTCTCAGTGAGTTATGCAGGGGTCAAAGGCATTTTTCAAATTTCACTCTCATTTGTGGAAAAAAAAATGCAAAAAAAGTTACAAAATCACCATGTCTGCTCCAACCACAAAGTGCTTTTAAGTGATGAAATAGAGAATATTTTGCCTTTGATGTAGTGGAGGTGAGGCAAGAGAAAAACACAGCAGGAGCAAGAAAACAAGACACCATGAGACTGAAAATATATTAACTGTTATGTAGCTGATGTTTTGGAGGATTTTGGCAATTAAATCATAACATCACAAGCTGGCTTTTTAAGAATGTCTTTGTATGCTGCTTGATTTGTAAATTATTATTAAAGATAATAGGGTTTTTTATCTTTTTAGTGGAAGCTCTATTTATTAGTATTTTTCCCCTGGCACTGATGTAACTTGGTTCCTACAATTTCTTCTATTCTAAATATTTCTCTTGTAAAATCAATTCTTTACCTGCCTCTCAATGTACTGAACCAGTCTGATTTATTGGATCTAAAATACCTAGAAAGTAATATATTGTTATACAAATTAGTAGTGTATAGATTATCTTGCAAAACATAGTGATGCTCACATAAGGCACAGCCATACCTTAAAGGCACAATGAAATGTTGGAAATAGTGAAGAGTCATAGCTCTGAGATAGAATTCATTTTAAATCCATTTTAAAATTCCTAGCATAAAGTGTGGCAAGCAAACCACCACTTTCTCCTCCTCTTCCTTGTCCTCATTTAGCAAGTTTGATATTAAGACTAGTTACAGACATTCAAAGAGCCCAAGGTGAAATTGATCTAAATTGAGGTGTATTTTAGACTGGTATTAAATAGAACGCACATTTGTCCTTTGGCCAGGGAAGGTGGGGGGAGAGGGAGAGAGGGGGAGGCAGCGGGGTGCAAATCTTAGAGCAGGTCTCACCATTTTAAAACCAGTCTATGTGTGCTTAACTTCTGTTCTGTTACAGGTATAGATTAGTTTCCAGTCAGGTATGCCAGTAAAAGTGTATTGTCTGTACCTGGCCTAAGAGCGAATAGTCATTGCTTCTGAATGAATACATAGTTTGGGGTATACAGATAATGTTCAGTAATAAGGGATGGTGGTGGCAGTGCCCTTCACTTTGTTCCTGGAATAAGCTGAAGCAGTAAGCAACAATCTTACCCATAACTACCAATAACAGCACTGGGCTGACTGGACTCAATCACCAAAGCAACTCCATGCATTTAATATCATTGTTCTGATCTGAACCGCACCCCCTGGGTGTGAGTGAAAAATTAATAGGATCTGTAAGGTGCTGTTTAATAAGGTCACTTGGAACACTGAAACTGAGAAATGTCTTTCATTAGAAGTTGGGAAGGTGAGGGCTCAAATTTCCTGAACTGTGCTGCTAAAGGGCTTGATATATCAGTGCACAATGCTTAACTCACATGTACATTGTGGCCTCTCACATTTAAAAAATCTGAACCTCATAATTTCCATATATTTTTTATTGGTAGCTAATAAAGACTTTGTAATTTCACAAAAATAGGAATTATAGGCTTTTGAAATGTGGTTTCTGTCAATTTGCTAAAGAATGAATGCATTTCTTGTGTGCAGACTTGTCTTCTCTTACTTGCATGGATTACATTTTTCACTCAGACTCACAAAATAGAATTTATTTAAGAAAGTGACAAAGACAGACAAAAGTGAAAAAAACTTCATGTCTTAAAAGTGAGTTGTATATTCTGGAGTTGCTTAAATTATTTGAGCAAAATGGAAAATCATTAATATATACTAAGAGTAGGCTAGGCGTTAGAAGGCCCAAACTTTCCTGTTGTTTCTGATCTATATGTTACTGTAGTTTCTTTAAAGCAAATGCAGATATAGACTTAGATGTTTCGACTGCTGATGATTTTCAAAATGTAATCAGCACAGTTTGGCTTTACGATAAACCCAGAGAATGCTCTCGAGCACCATTAAGAATTTTAATATCCATAAAGAACTATGTTGACTTGAACATTAAAAGTTTAATCATACTTATGTCCTGCCCACATATTTTTAACTATTATATTGTTTTTACAGGTTTCTCCTAAGATTATGATAAATGAAGGAGATTAAAGGAAAAAAACTGGGGTGGGGAGGCAGGGGTGGAAGCAGGTCCTATCTGTTTGCTTGCTTACTTTTTCTGCATTTGACAGCCTGTTGAATATAGTCATAGACTCCCTCCCCTCCTCCCCCTCCCCCAGTAGTCAGTTTCCTTTTCTGCCCTTGTAAATTCTTTATGTAACAATAGTAGAGATTAAATAAGATATGGAAAAGTGAATGTAAAAATCATAAATATGGTGGGGGGAGAGCCAAAGGCATGAGTAGCATTTTTAATTCATTATATATATTTTTACTTAACTGGATCTCAAGTTCAGGCTGCCCCTTTAAGGAGTTCCTAACTTAGAAACACTGGACACCAATACATGGTCTGAAGCATAGTATATAGCAGCTTAGGGATGGAAGAGAGCAATGAAATCTTTCAATATTGTAATCTGTTATCTAATTACATCAGTCATTACTAAAAGTGCCCACTACTGACTGGAATTATGCAATTTTGAACCAGATTTTTAAGCATGTTTAGCTACCTAACTTCCATTGATTTAACCAAACAATCGACCTTTAAAAATCTAACTCTTACATCTGTAGGAAACCTTACCTTGAAATCACAGAATTACTTGACAGGATTCATTTGACCAAGTCCAGATTGAATAAAATATAATGTGGACATATATTCCTTATTTTTGAAGACTTATGCCTCATTTGATTGGATTTCCTTCTAAGTCAGAGGTCTTGATTTGATTTGGTAAGTAGAATCTGAAGCCATCTAATAGATATTTGGAAGCCTTTCTGAAATGGTTACATTGTCCTATTCCTGGTCTTAATAGATAAATGATCACTTTACTAAGACCTCCATCAGAGTTGGCAATCTTTTGTATAAAATTAAAGACTAAATGCACAAGAAGAACCTCTTCACTTAAGTGACAGTTTTAGACCAGGGACCTCTCCATCCATTTTATTGAGCAAGGAATTCTAAAACCTTTCTAAAAGCAATATTATGCACATACTGTAAATTTAATACCACATTAAATCATTTAAGCTGATAGGTAGTCTTATAAAACACAATGCAAGAACTTTAAATACATACATTTTCCAATTTACTGCTTTCTAGGGAGCTATTATTTCAGTTAATGTCAAGCAAATATAAGAATCCTGTTAGTTTCCAAAAGGAGGGCTTCAGCTGACATCCCTATCATTCCAAAATACCTAACCACGTTTCTCTGGTGCCGGGCCACCCTGTTCATATGAGCTCATACACATTCAAGCTCCACTGTCATCCAGCTTCTTCTTTGGGCAATCCCAATTCTTGTTTTCTTCAGTATGATGCTAATTTTGTTTTGTTTTTCTCTCTAGTTACCCTCAGCTTGATGTCACTTGTCTTATGAGAGTACTGACAATTCTGTTTAGGGTAATGTTCATAGAACACCTTAAGTTTCTAGTTCAAATCTCTCCTTTCCTGCCTGTCCTTGAAGGCATAACTTTCTTTCATACTTTGCCACTTAACGGTATCTAACATACTGCATCCTACCCCACCCCAGCCAAGCTGGGCAGAGTAATTAAAAAAAACAATGTTTGCATGCTTTTACATTTAGAATGAGCAATACTGACATTTAACAACCTGCAACATTTCCAATAGTTTGCATAGGCAAAATAGGAAAATTCCCATCCAATTCCTCTGCTAAGTCTAGTAGCAAAGATTCTTTCTTGAAAACCTCCTAAATAAGGAGCTGCTAAATGCTGCTAAATATAGCAGCCATACAAGGTATATTTTTTAGTCTGTGTCTGTCAGGAGATTGAAGGAAAGTGCTTAAGTTGAAGATCCTAAACAGGCTTAGGCATAAGACAGTAACTGAGCTGCTTTACGCTGCCAAGCTGGTGACTGCTCCAGGGGTGCAAGGAAGCAGAATTCTAGGTACCTACGGAAAGGCATTGGTAAACGTTTGGATGCCCATGAACACTAGGTACCTAAGGGCATAGGCAGAAGTTCTAAGGATTGCGCTCTTGGACTTGGTATCTATAACCCACCTGAGACCCACTTAAAGCATCTCAATATTTGTTCAGAGAAAAGTTTATATTAATAGTTCCACACAGAAGATGAACTTCTGGCCAAACATAACATGGGATGTACAAGGGAAAGAATCAAAGAAATTTTCCCTCTAAACCCTAACTATCTATGGAAGAAATAGTTCAAATGTGTCCCTCTTGGGGGAATTTGTCCTTCAGAGCAGCAATTGACAAATAAGGCACTGAAAACTGAATGTAGAGCACTGCAAACCTCAGGTTTATTATAAAATAATAAATCTTGGGTTCGTTATAATTTTCCTTCTGCTTGTTTGGCCTTGAGGGCATTTTTGTAGGGCTAGAATTTTTCTTTTCTTACAACAAACAAAAGCTGAGGTTCTCCTGTAAACCTTCTGACTACAGAGGCCATACCTGAAGGAACAATACAAAATATTATGGGATATTATGAGACTCATTATGAAAATAAGAGACTTGGCAACAATGTCCAGTTAAGGGACTGAAAACCTTTGCCTTTTATATATTAGTATAACTTGGTGAAATTCTATGGGTTGTACTACCCATTTAGGCTGAATAATCTTATGGTATCTTTCAGCCAGAACAGATAATATTTTTTCTATAAAATATCATAAACTTGTTTCCAGAAGGTTGATTTGCAATTATTGAAAATATCCCTTGCATATCTTTCACATGCTGACATATTAGAAAGTGCCTAAATCAGGATTGTAGGCAAATATTTATCCTCTGGATCATGGTCTGCACATAAGAGGGGCTAGTCAGTGCCTGATGAATCGGTTTGCAGCTGACAAGTCCAATTCAAGAGTGACACACCTTTTTACAAGTTTCACAGATCCATGTGTTGTCTGAGGTGGGGTCCAATTTTACAGCATGGGGCTTTCTTCTTTCTCTCTGTGCTTCCATCCTCTGAATCAAAACCATTTCAAGTAGAGCTGTACCCAGTGCCAGATGTTTCCTCCAGATCAGTGAGGCTTATATGCGCTCCTCCCAGCTTTCTATGTTGATACTGAATGACTCCATATAATTTTTGCACACATCGTAGTATTGCCATAGAGGCTGACCTAACTTTCTAGAGTCATCTCAAATTTCAGTATACAAAATATTATTGGGGATACAGTCTTCCCCCATTATCTTGGCATGACTAATTCTTGATAGTGGATTCTACGAGTGTCAGTCCTGCACACTCCAGTACCTCTGGGTTTGGTACTCTGTCTTCTTACTTTATTTTCAGAATCTTATGCAGACAACTTATCTGAAAGTTGTTCAGTCTCTTGATATGTCTCTCTCAACAACGATGCCCAGATCCCTTCCCATCTCCGTGCTAGCAAGAGGGGAGCTTCCCAGCCCGTATGTGTGCTCATATTATATATGAGCTCATATTATTATAATATCAAAATAATTCCGGATCATTTATAATTAGCATTATCATTGATAATCAGTATGCATATAATTGGTATTTATAATCATAGTAGTTATAATAATGGTTGCAATTGTATTGATATATTACTATATTAATTATAATGGCAATTTATGATTATGATTACATTGTTGTAATTGTAATTATACTTTTGTGATTATTATAATTTTATACTGAAATATATGTGATTTTATAACATTTTATACTTTTATAGAATTTTATAATGACACAGAATTTTGTAAATCTGTAAATAAGAAAGAATAAATCAAAGTAGCCAGCTTCTAAGTCAAATCCTGGGCACACAGACATTAATAGCAGTATTAGTATCAAAATGCATTGTCCTGGCTTGGATCCCTTGTTCCTACTCTATCTATTTAATCCTTCAATACATTAGTTTCCCTTCTCAAACTCTAGCATTTTCTTTCTGGAACCTCTGGGCATGTTTACAGATGCATTTACACTGGCTTAAGATTACTGCACAGTAAGCAGGAATAAGCTGGTGTCTACATGCACAGGCCATAAAGCACATTAATGCTGTGTGTGGATTAATTTGGGACTAATTTTAATACCAAGTCAGTCCACACACACACACAGTATTACTGTGCAGTAAGGTGCCTGTATGTGTGTTGCTGTGCAGTAACTTATTGGGCATAAATTTGATACCTTCATGATGCACCCAAGCTGGCACAAATTGCCATATTTACTATAGAGTACAGGCATGAATGTGTAGATATACACACTTACTGTGCAGTAATTTTGGTTACTGCACAGTAAATTCACATGTATAGACATGACCACTGACACAGAGAAAGATTGAAAGCCTTTAATATGATCCAAATGCTTTTTGGACAGTTTTATACTGAATTTGTCCAATTTACTTTTGAGTCATTTCAAAATGGTTATTTCTGGATTTTTTATTCCTAAAAGTATCAGTTTAAAAATATAAAAATGCTAACTTAAGCCATTAAAAGGATTAACATTGTATATCCCATATGTTCCTTCTATAAATAATAAAGAAATAAAATAGGATAATCTTTCCTGAGGTTTCAGAATACCTTTTTGGCTAGGCATTTTCACCTGGGATTTTCTCAACATGTAAATGTTGTAAAGATGTGTAGCCACTGTTAAACTGTGACCTAGTAAGGCATATGTATGAAAAAGCCACCTGTAACAGTCCTTTCTACCAGAAGGCCAATCATTTGAAAATTTGTGCTATCTACCTATTGCAAGCACAAAATTCTTGTATTAAATAGAAGTCATCAGCAATTGAAAAGACTCCTTTTTTCCTACTGCAAAGTACATGAATGGGCAGTGGGAAGCAAAGTAGGAAATGAGATAAGAAAATAGTGCCTGGTTTATCATTCCTTTAATTTCCATACATAATAAGGAATTAACTCAATACATCCTCAACATTGCCAAAAATTATAAATAGTGCAAAAAGTACCCAACTTCTACAGTTTTACATTCTTTTCATTTTGTCACACCTCAAGTGTTTACATTTTATGAAAAGGTATCAATGTGAATTTTGAGTTCATATGAGTGGTTGAATGTAAGCACAAAATCAATGATGGTCAATATGCAATTTGTTCAATAATTACTCAGATCAAATGAGTGCCTATTTACAAGCTGGACTGCAATGAGTGGGGGAGAGGGAACCATAACAACCTGATGAAGAGAAGAGGTCATTAAAAAATGCCCCACTCAAGAGACCAAAGGCCAAATGCCCAAAAAAGGACAAAGGTGGATAAAACAGGACAAAGATTATATATTTTAAATTATATTTTTAATTATATTTCAAAAAACCCTCTTCTCAACTGCTGAACCCTAGAGGCAGCTTAACTCACTAAGCATCTCTCTATCTGACCTGGAAGTTCTCTAGGCATTTGCTGCTCTGCTTTCTGTACATGTAATGGGAGTAGGAACATGACCCCAGAACTTTACTTCCACCTGAATGCTGTAACCAATAGACCTGTGAGAAGCAACAAGTATTCACTTCGGATTTGGATTAGGCTGATTCGGGGGACAGTGATATGATTTGGTGATTTGAATCATCATCCCAAACCCATTTGGCTAAATCTGATTCAGAGATTTGAGAAGACAGGGGATGGGGGATGACAGAGGTCCCCCCATGGCCCCCTCCTCCAGCTCCCTCTCCCTGGCCCCTACTTACTGACTCTAAGTCCAGCTGCAGCTCACTGCTGCAGCCGCCAGGGATTGTCCGAATCACTGAAGCTTTCCAAATCTTTTCTAAATATTCAGAGATTTTTGAATCGATGTGGACCTTTTAATTGGTCCCCTGATTGGATTCAGATTTGAAGATTCAGCCACTGAATCAGGCTGAATCAAATCAGCACCTGAAGCTTCGCACAGCCCTAGCAAGCAAGACAAGTTGTCCCTGGCTTGTCATTCTCCTTCCATCTAAAGGAACCTTGTATGCTCAGCTGCAAAATGATGATGGGAGGATGCATTCATTGTCAGTTCACCACTCCTTTCTAAAAGAGCCTGTAGCCTAATTAGGGTACTGTCTAAAAAGGTGCGGTGGGACACAAGTTTTAATCCCTCCTGGCTAGCATGGGCATAAACTTTAGCTCTCTCTCTTCTGGGCAAGTGCTTTCACAAGTATTATATATAAAGAAAGGGTAGTGGCAATTATATTTTTAAAGAGTGACCCCTGCTCATTTCTTAGAAAGAATACTCATAGGCACCTTAGGAGTAGATTTTCAGCTTTGTATCCTAAGTGATTGAAAGTGTTTCCCTTGCAACCCTGATTTAAGTGCCTAGACACCACAGAAAGGCAGGGATTCAGGCATACTCCTATGTTCAGCTTTTTTGTATAGGCAATTCGTAGGTTACTCCCATATAATAACCTTTCTCCAGCTTGTCTTCCATTTTTTGTAGTCTGCTTTTTGGACTCTTCTTCTTGATGCACATCCCCAATATTCCAGGCAATATACTAACTTTAGACATTTTTTTAAATTGTTTAAAGTCTATAAAACATTGTCTTTCTATTTGTGGCCTTCCTACTCTCTAGATCTAACATATTTCTGAGAGGGTACATCTACAGGAGATGCTTAACTGCACAGTAGTATAGTTTACTGTGTGGTACGCATATGTGTCTGCACATGCTTATTATGCAGTAGACCTCGCTAATCATGAGTACATTTTCTGTCCAAAAATCAAGTAGCAAACTTACTTTCAGTTTGTAATAGTACAGTATGCTCATGTAGATGCCTAACCAGGAGCAAATCTGCTTCTGGTCAGCTGTGCACCAGGGGGCAGGAGATTGTTCCCTACCCCCAAGATATGCCTGCTGCTATGGCAGGCTCCACCACTGAAGCCCAGGCAGGGATTAGGTCTCCCTGCCCTGGCAGCAGAGAGCTCCAAGCCCCCTCTCTGAGATCATAATCAAGAAACAGGGGCCAAGAGATCCTTATCTCCCAGGGCCAGCTCCACAACTGTGGAGTAATAAGGGGTTCCCAGTGCTGATCCTGTGACCATGGAGCTGGTCCTGGGAGATAAGGGTCTCAGAGTGCTGGCCCCACAGCCATGGAGTTGATACTGGGAGATAAGGATCTCCAAGCACTGGCACCATGGTGTGGAGCTGGTGCTGGAAGCTAACAGCTGGCAGGGGTTGGCGAGCTTGTTCTCCAACTAGCTCTGCCAGCGCTCCCCAGCTTGCTCCCTGCCAAACTCCATGCTGGCAGAGCTGAGCAAGGAACAAGCTCCCCAGTTTACTCCTCCCAGGCTCTGCTCTGTGTGTGAGGCAGTGGCTGGGAACTGTCCTGGTTATGGCAGGTTCCAGCCCCCTGCCTCTTTTGAGTGATTGAGATCAGGGCTTGGAAAGAGCTTCAGGGGTGGAGTAGGTCCCAGCCCTGTGCCCTGATCTGCTGGTGGGGCAGCTACCAGTGAGATAACTTGTTTGCAGTGCCACATATCACACAGTCAGGTGTTCCCCATGCTGCCAAGGCATGCTGCCCATGTATGCGTTCTGGTTTTTTTTCCTCGTTATTTTTACTCCTATCCAGGGGTCAAAAAACCCATGGGGGAGGAAAAAAACCAAACAGAGTAGCACATGCATGGGCAGCACACGCCACTGAAAAGTGGAGCCAGGCCACCTGGAGCTGCTCTGTGGCTGTAAACCAACTTCTGCTCAACAGGATAGCTGCTATTGCATCCCTGGGAGTCCACCTGAACCTCAGGTAAGGCTGCTGGGGCCATCACAGTTCTGGACCCAACCTCCCCTACCATCTGTGGGGTAACTTGCTGGGTGCCAAAGTATGCATGGCATGGGCATTCCCCAGGAACTAGTAGCTGCAGCGCAAGGTGCACCACTGCTACTTGTCCCTGAGGAGCCAAATGTCTGTGCTCATCTTGACATAGCCACAGAGTCTGTCTTTACTCTCATTTTTCAGCTTTTCCACAAGTGCTCTTAGAATACTCATTTTTTGCAGCTTGTAACTTGCAGAAATCCTTGTCAGTTAAAAACCAAATCTCTAGCCCATACATTGCAATCAGAAGGTAATAAATACTGTAAATTGCTAATTTTCCTTTTCATTTCCATTAGCATTCCACTGACATTTCTCTCCCACACCAACCTTTTAACACCTCTATAAAAGTTCCTACAAGGTGCAATCTTCTTGTCAGATCTCTCCCATCCTTCTATCACTCATGATTACTGAGCCAAGATACTTAAATCTATTGACATTTAACTCTCCCCTTAATGTAATTCTTCCAAGAGGTACTATAGCCATTGTTAAAATCTAGCTACAACCATTGTTTCAGACTTAGCTAGACTGATCCTCCGCCAAATTCCTTTCTACTCAAGCTCCACATGCCAAACTGCTATTGCACTTTTTCTGTAACTCCACCCCAAAACATAAGCAAAAGAGATGGCCTTAATTTTTCCCCCTATCTTCTCCACCCTTTGAAGAACATGTTCAATAGCAACATGAAAAAATATGGAATTCAGTACAGTGGCCTTAAGCCACATTCCATGTTAAACTACTCTGTCTTTTGAATATCAAATGGATCTAATTGCTTCTAATTTGTAATTTAAAAAAATCTAAATTGACTTTGAAATGAATGAATAGAAAACAAAATATGTATTATCTCATTAACCTTCACAACAATACTTGCATTGCCAAGTACAGAAGATAAATACTTTTATTCATTCCATTATCAGTGACTGGGAAACTGAAAGAGAAGCAACGTCTCTATAATAGGCCTATGCAAATATGGAACAATTTGATCTGGATTGGCTGATTCGGGTGCCAGAGATTCGATTTGAAGATCCAAATTGATTTTCCAATTCGATTCAGTCAAATCACTTCAGAAGATTTGGAGTTGATTCAGAGATTTGGCCGTATTGTATAATAGGGAATCAATTAAATATCTGTAACTTTGTTGTCTTTTGGCTGATTTGAATGAAACTTACAGGAGTTTCTGGGGAACTGCATCTCAAAGTCCTGAAAGCAAACCTCACATCATGTGTTTGTGTTAAGCCACAGTGGGGTGAACACTTCAGGGATGGTAGCTCTTGCTGAGGCCACAAAGTCTGCCAAGTTTCAACGAGATAGGGGCAAGGGTTTCTGGGAAACTATACGTCAAACTGCTGACAAGCATAACTCATGACATAGGTGACACTGTGTGTGTATTAAGGCACGGAGGGGGATGAAAACTGCAGGCCTGATAGCTTGTGTTGAGGCCACAAAGTCCACTAGCTTTCAAGGATATAAGTGCAGGGGCTTCTGGATTCTGGGGCCCTGCACCTCTGGCTGCTGACAGGCAAAACTCGTGCCATGGGTGCTTGTGCAACTGTGTCGATCTTGGGGCATGGTGGGGGGGACTACTGCAGGCCTGGCTGCTGGGCCCTGCTGCAGTCATGAAGCCTGCCAGATGTGAAGGAGATCAGTGAGGGGGGTTCTGGGGCCCTGCACCCTTACTGCTGACAGGTAAAACTCATGACACGGGTGTTTGTGCAACTGACTGTCTCTGTCTTGGGGCAGAAGCACTTCCCAGCTCTGTATTGATTCTTTCCTCTCCTTAGTCTGTGGTTTTGTAGGTGTTAAGCCTTGCTCATTAGCTCATTATCCTTGCTAGCTACTGCGTATTGAGGTGGTCCCTGAGTGAATCATGATTGATTGGTAACACAGTAGCTAGCAAGGATAACGAGTTAATAAGCAAGGATTTGCTTGTCAGAAGCTTGAGGTGCAGTTTCCCAGAATCCCCTGCATCTATCTCCTTGAAACTTGTCAGGCTTTGTGGCCTCAGCAGGAGCTACCATCCTGGTAGTTTTTACCCTGCTGTGGCTTAGCACACACACAACATAAGTTTTGATTTCAAGATTTGAGGTGCAATTTCCTAGAAACCCCTGCACCTATCACCTTGAACCTTGGCAAGCATCATGACCTCAGTAGAGACTACCATCCTTGCAAGTTTAATCTGAATCAGACAAAAGATAAAAAACTTATACCTATTTCAATGATTCCCTATTATGCCCTGTGGCCAAATTACCGTATCACCGAATCTTTTCTGAACCTATTTGGAAAGCCTAAAGCTTCCAGTGATTCAATATAGATTTGTAGATTCAGCCTCCAAATCATTGGAATCATCTCCAAATCAGAATCAGAATTCAAAGCTTTTTACAGCCCTACTTCATAACTATACCAACTTGAGAAATTAAATGAGTATGTAAGACTTCTAGCTATGTGGTCTTTTCTCTAACATACCTTTCACTTCATACACAACTTATCACATGCAACTTAAGTAAAGGGCCAAAAACAGCAGTTGTTTTTTGGGGTTTTTTAAGTTCATTCATAGGCCATTTACAGACTTTCCATTTCTAAGAGAATCTCCATACTCCTGTTAGGAACCACAGCTGTACAGACATTCCAGATTTTTCTCCTAGACCAAAAAAAAGGTGGCTCTGGAGGGAAAATAACACAATCCCAACCAATTAGAAGTCCTTCTGGGGAGAATTTATCCTTGGAGAATAAATATCTGTACACACTTCTGCATCTTAACTCCTTCTGGGGACCAGGAGGATTGGAGATGTGTGGAAAAAGCCCCTGTATCTTCTGAAGATTAGGGTTACCTTGGTCTGAAGAAGGCCTAGGGAAGAGCTGCTCCTGCTTCTCCCATACGCTGGGAAGACGTGCCACCAGATGCTTCCTGCTGGCTCCTCACACACCGGGGACACTTTTACACATGTTCTGATACATTCTGATCAGAATGCATCACAGCAAATTGATTAACCGGGTCTGCATCTTGTGTATTCAGTGTCCCCTTATTTTGACACACGGGATGCTGAATACATGAGGTTCTGGGTGTTTAAATCAGAGAATCTCCCACAAGCCATTTTAATTAAAATACTACCCAAAAGGAGATATAAAGATGCCCTGGAGTTTCTGGTCTTTGAAGCAGGCAAGAAGCTTTGCCCTAGTGTTCAGAGCCTGGGCCTCGGGAGCTGAGCAGAGGGAACAGCACTGAAGGCAAATTGTGTGTGACTCCAGTATGAGAGAGCAAAGAAGAATGGAATTGGGAAGACCAGAGCAACCCAAGCTTTTCCCAAAACTGGAATTGCCCCAGTGTCAGGAAGGTGCAAGGAAGAGGGGAGAAGGGAAAGTTACAGGTTTGAGTGCTTGTACTACTTGCTCTCCTGGAATCATTTCTGGTGGTAAAACTTTTCCATCACTAAAACTGAACATTTGTATGTGGCCATAGTTCATATAGAAATTTATTTTTGACCAGAACGTATTGTTTAATGTGTACATAGACTGTCTATTAGAAACTGTACACCTGTGGGCCTAGTCAACTCCAGTTAAGTTCAATGAAATTGTCTTTATTTAACCAAAAGTCATATTTAAAAAAACCCATCCTTATTCAAGTTAGAGATTCAGGAGGAGAGCAGCAGGATATCTTAAGACACTACTCCATATGTATCATACTGGAGGTACATGGACTTACTTGAGAGGGGGCCAAACCATGGTTCTCTCTTCCAAGTGCACCAGCTAGCAGACTATCCCAGTCATTCAAACAGAGTAAATCATAAATCTCAGAGTTTTGTAGTAGCAAGTGTACTCGTTGCTTCCTTGTGTTCTAGGAGAGTACAATTTGGCATTACTTCAGTATAGGCTATATCTTATAGGCCAAATCTAAATTTAATGTATTAAACATTGTAATCACTAAACATTTTAATCTTTAAACAAGCAATTAAACTTGGAGTTATTCTAGTATGATATAAAGTAGAAATTGCTAATGTATCCAGCAGTGCAGAAGACAAACAGGCATCTTGATGCATACATGTAAAAAAGCCAGCTGGCTGACCACCAATAAAACATGTTTACTGTAAATGTATTTAGTTGTTAAGGGCAGTATAATGCATTATGAAAAACTGAAGATGAAATAGAAATGGAAAAAAGGACTGTTAATCACTACAAAGTGCCATATTGGGTAAACAGGCATTGCAAAAGTGCAACATTTCTAAGCCCTGTATGTGTTATGTGGCTTATTTAAAACACATTTCACACGTCACAAATATAACATTTAGCCATTTGCAGGCACTGAATAATAGGCAGTCACTAACCCTTCCTTAATTCGATTCAAACTAAATAGGTTTATTAGTAATCACAAATAAGACTATCAAAGCAACTTTTAAACATTTAGGCTATAGACATACATTACACATAAACTGGTTTAAGTGATTAGAGACTGGTTTAAACCTGTAACAGAACATAAGTTCAGTGGACATAAACCAGTTACAAAATGGCTAAAACTGGTTTAAGCTAAACTTGGTTGAAGGTAGTATCAGATTTAATTGACTTGGGTCAAACCAGTTTATGTATTGTCTGTCCCAGACCCCTTGCTGATTTAAGTTAAACCAGAATCTCCCGTCATGCCAGATGCTTTGTGGCCCTAGTCTGGGCTGGGCTGGGCTGGGCTGGGCTGAGCTGGGCCCTCTGCTCCAGAGAATGAGCTGGCCCCCACCCCTCTCCACCCTAGCCAGAGCTTTGAGGGAGATGACAGCCATGCCAGAGTTTGCCTAGCTTCCCTTGCTAGTCACTGCTCAAGCAGAGATTCTCCACTCCATGCCTCCCATCTCCCATAGCACAGGCTCTAACCCCATGGTCTCTAGGCATGTGCTAGCTAATGCTGAGAGATGCATCTGTGTGTGTGTGTGTGTGTGTGTGTGTCTCCAATTTCACTGGGACAGGACAAAGTCAGACAGAACAGTATCCGCTTAGTACTTTTTGGAGCTAATCAACAAATTAGCTAGTAATGTCCCTCCTTGGAAAAAATACTGTTTAAGAAGAGCTTGAACTAATGAGAAAGGCTTTTGGTTTGCTGATGGGCTGATAAACACCCTGGTTTGCAGCCCTGTCAGGTTTGCAGATGGGTTTGCAGACAGGGAGAGGGAGACCGAGATGGGTTTGCAGACAGGGAGAGGGAGACCGAAAGCTCAGTATCATCAACAGATGCATACACTGCGCACCTCTCCTCACCACACACTTTGCCTCAGAGTGCCAGTCTGTGGCTGGGGGTCTGGCAACATCTTCACTCTTTGAGGAGTGAGTGGAGGGAAAAGTCTAAGACATTGCAGGCCAGGGTGGGAGTTCAAATCCTTTCCTAATCAGAGCATCCTGCAAGGACCTGGCCATGCCCCCTCCTTCAGCTCAGCATTAGGGAAGGGAAGGGAAGACTGCTGTAGTGCCCCCTGGCTTCTTGCTTTAGCAACTGCAGACATATGCCTGCATTTCTGGAATGAAAAGGGAATGTCTATCCACCTCCAAATTGGTTCAAAATTTGCGAGTTAGACTAACCTACAAAGATTGAATCAGTTCAGGCTCAGGCTTTTTGAATGTCTGCACCTAGCCTTAGAGTTCAGAATATAAAGGAAATTGGTACCTATCCCTCTTGATCTCTAGAGAGGAAAATGTGTACTAGATGTTCTATGTTCTGTTTAATTTAAAAATTTCTTCTATAAAATTTTTCTATAAATTTTAATTTAAAAATTTAAAATTTTAACTATCTAGCAAATAGATAGTTGGGTATTAGCCTGAAAGTAAAATTACTCTTGGCATTCTGTGGAAAAATTAACAAGAGGTATCCCTGACAACATAATCTAAAATAAACATTGTTACATGACGTGACAAATAATTGTACATAGCTTTATAAAAGGAAGCATTTCTGGGGCTATTTCTAAAACAATTTTGTCATCACAGAAAAAAGTATAGCTTTGCACTTTTATTCCTTCTATGTATTGTATGCTTGTTGGAAATCTAGTGCCTACAACAAAAAATCAGCAACTTGCATAACATTTGATAATTAAAATAGAAAGCTACACTGTGAACTTAATGTAGGTCAATGCTTGGTGCACTTCTTTGATTTTTACACATATTTTAAACTGAATCTGTAACTAAACTGTAACTATTACTAACCAACCATTTTTATGGTTCAAAAGTTATTTCAATGCTCTCCCTTTGTTGAATCTATTTCTGCCTCTGTCAGAGACATAATACTGGACTAGATGGACCGTTGCTCTGATCCAGTATGGCACTTATGTTCATAATTCAAAGATGAGGATACTACTTATATTTATATGCTGAAGATGTAATCTGCTATCAGTCTGTTTGTAATTTATGTAAATGATTTTCAGCTCAACATGTTTACCACTGGAACTACATTCTTTCTGCATCCTAAGATCATATCAATTTCATGGTACATTTTAGTTGTGCAATAAATACAATAGGCTTTACATGATATTCAGTAAGAACACAGGAATTAAGTACTTCCTCTCTATGATGTACGTACAGCTCTATAAAGTGTTAACTTCAACAGCGCTCAGAACATTATACTGGGGTGAAGTGATATAAATCTGAACTGATGAAAACCTGTGTAACTCCATTGTCTTGAAAGAAGGTAAAGTTATATCAGTTGAGGATCTGCTCCTAACATGTATACTTAGAAATAAGTGAGATATCAAACTTACCTGAGTGTTTGCTATTGACAAATAGTGCTTGTTTTTATCAGTGACTTTATACTTGTTCATTTGTTACTATGAAGCATCAACATTTCAGAGCATAGTTTTAACATACAGTCACGATCAACTTACCATGCAGAAGGTAACAAATTATATTAATTTTGCTGCAAAAAATATCCTAATATATTTCTATTTAGCTAACAAAGAGTTAATTGATACCACTTAATGCAGGACGTGTGTAAGGTATATAGTTCATAGAGATACAGAATATTTCTATGTAGAATAGATATATAGGCTTATTTTATAGTAATGCTTATTTATTTTCAGCACCCAGTGGTGAAAGTTTTGGGGTAGCCTTAACAGCCTTTGTGGTAGGAGAAAAGCAGAAAGCAGCCAAAAGTATGAGAGGGAAATTGGGTTGACAGCTGAGGGAACTGACAATCTATGGGAACCTGAGAATGCCACGGATAGGTTATATGGCCCAGAGGCTTAGTGAAACAATTATTGTTTTATTTATTTATACTCATCCTTGGCTAACTGAAATTTTATATTTCAGCTGCTGGTAGATATTTTGTTGTAAAGCAATGTGCGTTCCTTTTTGCAAATATCTATCTAACATTTATCCTATTTGCTTCAGCTACAGCCCCTGTATTAGATGACTATGCTGGGCACTAAGTCTTGTTAAAACTTTTTATGTGAGCAAACCTGCACCATAAATAATGGGGTAAAGTCTATTTTTCTTTTCTTTTTTTGTATGTCAAGCTGCCTTTACACACAATAGGAGAGAAATATGCTAATTCTTTAACTTAAAAGGAAGGGGACAAGTTCCTGAAGCACATGAGCTAAAATAGATATGATTATTAATGTATTTATTCATAATAATATTGTGCCATAATAAAAAGGCTGCTGTTTCATTATAATATTTAATAATAACTTCAAAATACTTGAAAAACACTAATCAAACCACACAAAACCAATGGTTTTTTGTTGTACAGATGGAGCAGAAAGGTTAATAGTTTTCTCAAGGCCACAGAAAGATATGATGTAAAAAGTGAGATTAGAAATCCTGGGCTCCTGATTGAGGGATCAAATCAAACACATTTCTTCATTCATATATGCTGAAATCCTGTTAACTGCTTATGGCACTTGTAAACAGGTACCTGCCAATCCATGAACTATTGTGAAATGGTTCATGTTCATATTTTTTTCTTGATCAAGTATATTTTGTATTAGATTCTTTGCAGTTAAATTACTACTGGCCAAAGAAAGATTTTGAAGGACGCTCTTGTGTTTTACAACAAAGAAAATCCCCCTCCTCTCTGTCCCTGCTCAATGACATGTTGTGATGAAAATCTCAAATTATATACATATACCTCAAACAGATATACACACACACACACACACACACACACACAAACAAACACAGTAAACTTTTGTTTATCGTATTGACAAACAGTAAACTTCTGTTTTCCTCAGTAAGTATCATACCAAAATTGTTAGAGGACTCCAAGCAGATTTTGTATCTGATGGTAAAATTACAGCCATCACCAAGCACTAGTATATCAATGGCTTTATCTCACACTGTCAATGTAAAAACTTGTTGTCTAATCCAACTCTCACAAAATCCAACCTATTGCCTTTGCAAGCTTTTGAGCACAAAGACCCTTCTTCAGGCATTGGGAGACTGCTGCTGTTATAAGGTCTACCCTGGAGAACTCATAATAGCAGCAGAGTCTCCCAATGCCAGAAGAAGGGTGTTTGTGCCTGATAACTTGCAAAAAACTTTTCTCCAACTATTTTAGTTGGTCTAATAAAAGATATCACATTTACCCAAAGAACCATACATGTATGGTATTGTTCACATCTAAGCTATAGGTTTAATGCTGCTCAGATGAGTAGGGACAATATGTCAGATTCTTTCATATGTTATTCCCAGGTCAAAGCCATTTTAACCTGATGTGTTTGAAAAGGGTAACTTGGGGTAGAATGTGACCAAAGGTTGAAGATAGCAGCTTACATGAAATGAGATTATGTTTTCACTTCAGTGTCTCATGGAAGGATATCCATATCCATCCAAATATTTGCATATATGGAACCAGCTGACTCCATTCTGGGGAATCCCAGCAGTCCTTCAGAAGCAGGACTGAGGCAAATAGAGAAAAGCTTGCGTAATATATATTTATGCAGTGCTTGTTCCGGTCACTTGTGCTCTTAGCCTAGTACCTTGAGCACTACAATTCAGGTTAGTTAGCGTATCTACACAAGATGCTAGAACCAAAGAAGACTAATTCTATTGCGCATTAGTGTGTCATGTCAAAAATTATGCTATGTGCTAATGCGCAGTAGAATTAGTCGACTGCACATTAGCGTCGTATAAAAGACATGCTCCAGTGCTACTGTGCAGTAGTGCTGATTATGGTGCATTTAGTACCTGCCCAGGAACAACATAAAAATGATAAGAAAGAAAAAGAGGAAACTTTCCATGGGCAAATGAAGGACTTAATGAAGTTTCTTTTCTTTTTTCTTGAGCCAGGTGTTTTCAATGTGTTTAATAAAAACACTGAAAGGACTGAAGTGCTTTCATACCATTTTATCCTTTTATTTAATACTAATGTCTGCACTAAGCTTTTTGCTTTGTTTTGCTTAATAATGCTCAATCTCATTAATAAATCAGAAGCACCAGGGATCCACTTGTGCTTTGGGCTGCAGAATAAGGGCCTGATTAATAAAATCCTGAACACTTCAATTTCCTGGCGTTTTGGCATACTTTGCTACTGCACCCCAGAGAGGAGGGCACATCATTTTTTCAGTATGATGTGCTTTCTGACTTCACAAACGTATTTTTTTATGTTACAGACAAAAGTTTACCTTTTCTAGGTGGGTCTGCATGGCTCTGCAATGTTGAACTGACAATATGAATGTGAACTTTAGAGATGATTTTGCAAATTAATGCATTTTCTTTCAAAAGGGCATTTTGTAAAAGTCACTCGTTGATCTTTTCCTGTATGCCACATCCCATAAATATTTGTATCAATGTTAATTATCAAATGTTAGCTCTGACAATATGGGGACCTAGCATTTTATGTTAATTACTTGTATGTTGCTTTCCATCGTGTTTAGTGTGTTACACATTTTCTTGGACAATGCACCAACAAAAGTGTTTAAAGACAAAAGGAACATAATCACCACTGTACAAAAGTTGATTAAATAGAAGATGTATAAATTATGGCAGCCCCTATGTCACCTTAAGTCACACAGTGTGCTAAGAATTTAGCCATGTTTCAGGCTACTATTGATTTTCTAATCAGCTTGAAGAATATATTTACCATGAAAATTCTGTCAGTGTACAGGAGATAGACTATACTAGCTCTAAGATCCACAATAATTGTATAAATAAACACACTCACCAGTATATTATGTGCACTTCTACATTTTTACTGTTTAAAAAAAAAGAATCAGTATATTGTCCTCAGTTTTAAACTTTTATACAAATTTTTTAAAAATATTTTCCTCACTTTAGTTTAAAAATTGTTTGTTTATTAACAGAGAGGTGAAAAGTCACATACTATAATAAGAAGGGACAGTATAATGGTGTATGATGTATCAGTGCACTTTGGTGCCACCATTTTGTTGTACCTATAAGAATGCAGGAAATAGTGGATAATGCTGCTTCACTGATTTTGAACCTGCATATTGTGGGCTCAATATGCTGAATTTATGATTACATTTTCAATGGATGAAAATGGGCATTTGTTCCCTCTAAGAAACGCCATTGTTGTATGTTGCATTACAAATGTGCATTCAACAAAACTCTTCTCTCTTTTTCTCTAGAATCCTTCACACAATAAAATGCTATAACATGTTTCTTTGAGAGAAATAGTGTATCATTCATACAGACATTTATTCTTTCCTTTTTTAATTATAAAGAGAAATTGGGTCTTTTACTGAGCTATTGCCTACCTAATACTTAAAAAAAAATAGACTTCAAAGAATAGCGAAAGGAAATCATTTTTTTGATAGAATATACTGAAAGAAACTTTTCTCTGCATTTAGACACACAAAACCAAAATTAACACAAATAAATGGAAGAAGAAACAACATGAAACTGGAAAGTTAAATTCGCATATTTCCAACTTGTCCTGGTGTGGTTACACTTTGGATTCCCAGTTCCAACTTGATTAGTATGTGGGAAGTGCCCATATGGCATACTGTGTCTTTTAGAATTGAATCTAATAAGCTATTGTGGTGGCAGCATGCTAACTAAGCATTAAGCATCCCAGTTTAGTCCTGCTCCATAGGATTACTAATGCACCTCTGATTGATAAATGTTTATATAGACTAATGTGGCTCCTACACCAACTGTCTCCTTGATACAGAAAATGCATATAGATGGACAGAAGCAAACCATAAGAGCACACTAAAATAATAAGGAAGGGCAGGTTCATGAATGAGAAAGGGCTTCATCTGAACGCCAAATAGAAGGATCCCCATTCCATACATTTTGGAGTATACCTGTAAAAGGGAGAGACAGGTAGAGGGAATCTATTTTAAAAGGGATTTAAGAGTAGCCAGAAGAGGTGGGGCTAGCAAAGGAGAAGCATTAAAACTAGACTAGTTATCACTGCCATCCAATTATGCTTAATAATTAAGAACCGAGAAATATGGGAGAAACTCAGCCCTACAACAGGAGAGGAACAGTGTGGGAACAGCCTCAGCTTGAAGGCTGTATGATCGGACAGTGTTACCAAAAGAGAAGGAATTTGTCCCTTAGAAATGAACAAGCATTTTACAACAAAAAGTAGAAAAGATACTATTGAATTCTAAAAATAAAAGGCATTAATTTAAGAAGGAAAACCAACTTTTAAAAGGCCACATTTTTAAAAAGGCTTTAATTTGATCTCTACATTTGCATATGCACAGTTTTTTTTAAAGCAACTGTAGATATGCAAAACCTTGCCCGTATTACCCAAGATTTTTGTATGTGGGCAACTGGGGAGAGAGTTGAAAATGTGTTCAGTGCTGCTCTAACTCTATGCCCACTAAATCAATTAGCATTGGCTTTAACAGGAAAAAAGTTAGGGCAGCTCTGACTGCTTTTGGAACTCCAGTTTCTGAGTTTCAAAACAACAAACGTAAATGCTATTTGCTTGCTTAAAATCAAACTCAAGGGACATAACGTTTTATTCTCCAAAAACAACGTTTAACAATTTGTGTGTGTAAAATTATGACTCAGTCTTGAAGGCCACACTTTCAAACTTCAACACTAGTGATTGTACATTTGGCTCAAACAGTAATTTACAGTCAAGCAGTATTTACCCAATAAGAAGTACCATATTTACTCAAATGCAAGATGAGGATTTCCCTCCAATCAGCACAGGAAAAAAAAATCCCCTTCTTATGTTGGCATACAAAAATTATCATCAAATGCATTGTCTATCACTAAACTGATGCCAGAAGCAAAATGTGCTCAGTAATGGAAACCAGCTATGAAGTTGATTTAACGCAGATGAAACTGAGCATATCTGTAAAACATATGGCCCATATTGAGCAAACATATAGATGAGAACCTACCACAAGACTAGATTAGTGCAATCCACCTGAATACGATATAATGCCCATTGTGATCAGTCCCTATCAGCACCAACTCTTTTTAAGCACATGATGAACTACTACATCAATTATATTTAGATTTCCTCTTCATTCCCACAGCTAAGCAGTGCCATTCTTCTGCATTTCCAATAATTCCTGTTTATTTACCAGCCTTAAATGTTTTGCAAACATCATCAAATATCTGTGTAGATGAGATGAGATGAGACGAGATGAGATGAGAAGCTCTGTTGCCTGTCTCTTGGCCAGTCAGTAACAGGTGCCCTGCACATCATCTGCATATACATTTTGGAGGGACCCAGGACTCAGGACAAGAAAACTTGGTTCCAGAGACAATTGTGGGGCTAATTAGAACATTTATCTTTTGCAAGAAGAGGGGAAGTATCTGGAGTACATATACTGAGCTGTGCTGTAGAGTCACCATGGCTTGAAACACTGTTGACTCTTCTGAGGCCCAACCCAATGAACTAAGTAATTAAATAATGAGCATTTTGCCTTTGGTTTACTATCATGAATAATTTGTACTATGTGTAAGTAGGTACAAAAGTGCTGCTCGAAAGTGTGTTTATGGAGTAACTTTGCTGAAATTTGCAGCAGTTTGCAAAAAAGATAAAATGCATCAATTTTTGAGGAAGTAGGGACCCATAGTGATGCAAACCACTACAACTATACTTATTTCAAAGTCAATAAGTTTTGATCCCTTGCATTTTAAGGTACTTTCTGCTTGGTTTTCAGCAGTTTCTGCCCCTTCTTCCTCTTACTCCCATGTGCATCAATGTGGTCATGGAGGGAACAGAGCCCAAGCAGTGTCTGACAGGAAGAAGGATGAAGGAGCTACAGGATAAACAATTGGGGAGGAGGGGCACAGAGGGAAAGGAGACTGCCTGACACCCCGCTCCCCCAGCCACTATTTTCCCTATGGGGGGAGAGGGGTATGGTACAAATTCATGACTGATTTTCAATAATTAGATTATATACCTGGAGAATTATAGCAAAAATGTACATTTTCCATACATTGAATCTAATTATTGGGGAGGGGGCATCTGAAATCCAGAGTCATCTTAGATTTGAGTAAATACGGTACAATAGGTGCTTTTAATGGGTACAGTTAGCTTATTAGCAAGTGTACTAGTTTTCAAATATCTCATCTTGCCAGTATCAAAAAAAGAAATGTCTTTCCTTTGCTGTATGGAAATTAAGCTTGAGATTTGGGGAGGACTACACTTTATGTTTTCAGAGTATACCCTTTGTAGTGAATGGAAACAATTACACATAAGCAGCATTGTTACATTTCTTATTTCCAATATTTGCCAAGTCACGCACAAAATCTGCTTGCACAACTTTTGCTGCTCTTATTAATTATAAACCAAACATGAATAATATTTTACTCTTATTTTTAAATGAACAGCATGAACTTGAGCAGGCACAATTCTGCAACAATGCATAGAGGTGTTAGGTTATAACCTGCTGCCACCACTAAACCATGCATGGAAATATATTACAAAAAGGGATTGTATAACATACCAGTGCAGTCAGTGCACCCTTCCACATAGAGCCCAATAGACTTGCAAACTTAAAACTCAGTCCAGTAGCTGAAGACTTTAGCCATATCAGGGAGAATTGAATTAAGGGGGCAAAATTGACAAAATTACCCCACTCTCCACATCCAGATTAAATACTGATCAGATAACAACTACAGAGGTCTCCTCATAGGAAAAACAGTAACAGTTTTGTTCAGTTTTGAGCACTTGTAGAAGTTGACATTAGCCAACACTGGTTGAAAGGGTATTTTTGATATCAAAAAATTATTAGGTATCACTATTGAGAAATACAGAATACTTTCTTGAGTAAAGCAAAACATTGTAATTCAAATTTTTACCTTGAATAAAAGTCCTGAATTATAGATTTTAGAGAGAAGGACAGGGCCAATCACTTCATAACAATTTTCCCATTTAAAAATCATATTCAGTATGCACGTTAAACTTCAATTCTAGAAGGTCACATCAGAACAGTCGGAAACTATCAACAATGAAATTGGTTACAATATCTAATTCACTGTTACATAAAATGCATTTACGGTATAATAGCTAAGGAATGCATGTAATTTAAAGAGGCCTCCTATAGCAATCACTGAGACTGAACATATGCAGTATAATAGGTCTCAAATCCATTGCATTTACTTTGAGTGCAAGAGCTTTTTTGTCCATTGAGAGCCCCTGGCTTAGCAAGAAAGTCAGACTGTGACATTATTATATTAAATTAAATCATAAATGCCAATCAGAAGAAGTATTCCTTTTGATTTTCGTTGACTGTATTTTGCATGCTGAGCTCACTTTTCAGGGCAGACTCGGCACTGTCCTCATTTTCTGATCCTTTTGCCTCATTTTTCTTATATATCCTTTTTTTTTTATAAATGCGTGTGGCTATGGCAGCAATACAAAGCAAGATGAATATCACAACTGCTATCACACCTAGGAAGGAGAGAGGAGGAGAGGAAAGTGATCAGACAAACTAAGCAAACAATAACCTGACTGTCAGAGTTTGCCTATGCTAGGATGCTCTAGGAAGTTAATTCAAATTAATTTTCAAAGTGGATTAGGAAGACTACAACAAAGGTTTTTTTTATAGAAATGCTTATTTGGGATTAATTTGGATAGTTAGATTCACTTGAGAATTGCACTGTACCCAAATTTACTTGTGAATTAAGATAATCTGAATTAAGAACACTTTAATTCTCAATAAGAGAGTATACCAGAGGTTTAATGCACACAATCCATACAAACATTGTAAAGCTTTCAGGGTCAAACTAACATATTGCATCTTCTGGTAAAACATTTTTTTTTCTTATTGCCTGTCATCAGCCATAATGTAGCACTATGGTGTACTATTAGACAATTGTTATAAAATTCAAGATATGGTTGGAAAACTGAACACATTTACATTCTGTGGGCCCCAGAATAAAATAAGGTGCATGTCTGACCCTTTCACTTCCAAAGCTAGGTTTGTGGTACTGTGCTTCATTGGTCAGGTGAGTGTATATTGTTTTCCTGCATACATAGGGCTATGTGTGCTACACAGGTTGTACTGGCTATTCCTCTCCTTCAAAATAACTTAGAAATAATCACTTGACAGATTGACATCACAATTAAAAAGATAAGAAAACACTAATAGTGCAGTCCCGACTGACTGGATAGAAGAGAAAGGGAATGCAACATATATCTTTTAATGTGTACATCATAACTTTGGGAAATACTTAGATACCTTGGTGACAACTGCCATATAAGAGGCTAGATCAACAGGTAGTGTATAAAAGCCTCGACTGGACAGAAAGGCTTAGAGAGGCTACTACTGAAGAGTTAATGTACTGATACTGTAATTGATTTGGGCAAGAAATGGAAAATACTGACAGTTCCATGTTGACAGATGTTGCAAGTCAAAATAGGATACTTATTTTCAAAACTTTTCAAAGATTTGTCAGTTTGTTATGAACTCCTTCAAGCAGTCATCTTGAAAAATACTGATTTTATATTAAAGAACAAGAACTTCCTTGTGTGATTTTTCTCTGAATGAAGTAAGGGCCTTTTCCCACCTTCATTTGCAACAGTTGCAAATCATTAAAATGCTGTGATGTATTGAAGTTAGCATGTATTAGGAGGATGTCACATTACATATTAGGAGATAACCCTTTTCCTGAAGGGAACAACTTTGTAACATCATTAGGGCACTTAATTCATCCTAAATTGCTTGAAAATGCATCTGCTTGCATTTTAACTGCACTTAGTAAATGTTAAGTTGAATGTGCAACACCATGCTAACATTGCAAGCCACTCTGAGCATTTTCTCGGAAGGGTAGCTATTAATGTTATTAATGTGTTTACTAGGTCTTGTTTTAAACAAGATATTTAAACACAGGCTTAAAACCATAAACCATTGTGTGTACATAAACTTAAATGTGCTTAGTCACAGTATCCAGGGATGGTTAGGTAACTTTTAAAAATAATAGGAACTGTAGTAACTAATAAAATATCTCCTGTGTTTTTAGTATACCAAGAAAATACATGACAAACAAATTATCTAGAACATAAAATAATTTCTCTTCCTACATGAAAAGTAAACATTTAAAGAGGCAGGCACATAATAGAACCCAATATCAGGAACCAACAGTGAAATCCTGACCTCGTTGAAACTAATTTGAAGGACAGGATATAAATATGAATAAATAAACAATGCCAAAATCACCAGGTGTTATGAACAAAAGTATCTACTGTATTTTCAGAGAGTTTTATCTAAAAATAATTCAGAGACATATCTGACTGATATTCATTGGTCCTGTTATCAGTATCATTAAATTTAAAGTCTCATTTCCATTCTTTCATCATATGCAAAATATCCATTCATTCAATGGCATTTCTAATGATAATTCAACTTTGTAGCTCCAGATTATTAACCACAGTGGTAAAAAACCATTAATATCCTGCATATCCCAGTTCTAACAGAAGGTATTCCAAAAGTTGCCTTAAAATTGTAAATGTGATCATTGGCATTTTTGCAGGCCAGGTTTAAACCTTTTCAATCTGTTTCTGCAGTGGTTCTAGAATGATGACATGATGGACATGGAACCATTAATCATGTGTCTCATTGGTTATGGGATATCATCATTTAAGTAGCATGTGTGTAGATAACTGTAGATCGGGGTGGGCAAAATCTGGTCTGCAGGCCAGATTCAGCCCATAGAGAGACTTTGTTCAGGCCATGGTAGGTGTCTCAGTTACATCTAAGGCTGCCCAGAGCCTGCATCTGGGCTGCCCTGTAGCTTCTCAAACACTGCTGTCACCACTGCTGCCTCCATGCCACACAGTGGGGCAGTGGTGACAGCAGAGATGAGCTGGAGGGCAGCAGGGCATGGGCTCCATGCATCGAGAGCCAGAAGGGCCCAGCAGTGGTGAGAGGGAGGATGCTGCTTGTCTCACATGCCCAACAGCAGCTTCTGCTCAGCCATTACTGCTACTGGTGCTGCACATCGTGGGTAGTCAGGTCCAGAGCAACTGCAGGGCAGCTCAGAATCAGATCTATATGCACAGGTCCCAGCTGGTCCAGAGCTAGTCTGCTGTGGCCAGGGCAAATCCAGAGTGGGTGTGGAGTGGGCCATGGCCATGGCCGAGGCAAGGGTCATGCGCTCAGCCACTGTTGGATGCAGTGGTGGTGGCAAAAGCTGCTGCAGGGCATGCAGGCTCTGGGTTATTGCAGTGAGGTGGGGGGAGTGCTGAACTGGCCTGCAGCAGCTCCCCAAAACCCCTTATATGGCCTGTGGGTGCAAAAAATTGCCCGCCCCTGCTGTGGGTTCTAGTCCTAGCACAACAATCTTTTCACAAACTTTTCTTCTAAACGCCTGTATCCTTAGTAGGAAGCTTTCACAGTTTTGTTCCCCTAGAATTTTTTACTTTGTCATTTGTCTGTTCAGGTTCTTAATGTCCTTACAGAAGAAATCTATTCTGAATTTAACCAGAGAACTGAAGGAAAAACCATTCTTATTTCCGTTGAAATGACTAATAGAAATTGACCCAGTGAGTGAAATACACAGAAGAAAATCCATTTTCAGGAGTGAAGAGGAAGTTCATTCTCTACATCTCCTCCCAAGGGAAACAAATACCATCAGAAAACTCTCATGGGATAGTGCTTCACAGGATAACAATTTAAAGAAAAATCATGAACTGTCACAGACATATACTTGTTTCCAAATCAGTCATGGAAGCTGAAATTCTTCAGTAAATTCTGTGTCCCTAATCTTTCATTGCTCAGATTTAATTGACATATGGAGTAAAGCGAAGAGATAAAATTGGTAAGCTTCTTAGCAACTATTGAGAAGGACTTCAGTTCAGAAGATGTCTGGGAGATCTGGAAAAGCCAGAGGAACAGAATAATGATTTCCTAATACCCAATTGTATTCCTTAACCGTGCAACTTCCCTTAGTCCTCACAAAAAATATTTTTTGGGGGGTAATATACTGTATAAGTAAGTGCCATTTTAATTTTAGATAAATGGAATTATGTATAATTCTGCCATCATCTATCTAATAAAAATGTTGAAAAGTGCTACTTCAGGAAGATTATATTCATTTCTAACTGAATCATCTATATTGACCAGCAATTTTTTTTACATCACAGCAGCGCACATATAGGTGCTGATGGGGCTGGCTGAGGCACAAGGGTGCTTCAGTACAGCAAGCTCCACACAGAGCACCCTCATGCCCCAGCCAGTCCCTTTGCAGCATGTTGATCTGGGGGGAGCAGGCTCAGGCTGGCAGGCTAACCTCCCCCACTGCCATATGTGTCAGAGTTTATTGCTACATACTAATAGCATGTGGAGACGCACCCTCAATCAAGCAATGCTAATACCCGTTTTGTCAGGAATAAAGGCAAGCCAAAAGCTGAGATGTAGTTAACGAAAGGATTTCCTCCCTTTGGATATGCACTGCTGGCAGAAGTGAATAATTGGTATAGCCAGAGAACTACAACATTCCTTTTCTTTGAATATATGCTAGCTGTCCTAAGGCACCCAACTGGTTTATTTCCGTATTGTATATACCTCTATTAAGGAGCATGGCAAACTCTTCTTAAAATTGTGTGTAGAATATTTCAGCACTTACACAAGCTCTCACCATATAATTAGAACATGAGCGCTAGTGTTAGTATTTTAAAATGCCACTTCTATTTTTCACTCAGTGTTTAACATTTATAGTTATACAGGGCCCTTATACGATTTTTCTTGTGCACACAAAACTCCCATGGACTTCACTTGATCAGTGAAAGATTCAAAGTTATTTAAAAATGATTCCAGTGAAGCTTTTATAGTCCCTATTACCTCCAATAATTGCAGAGTCACTTCTGATTGCATTAGCTAAGGGCTCTCCCTCATCTATTGGTCCAGAATGATCTGCAGCAGAAAAAAAGAAAATGACACAGAAGGGTTCTCAAGATAATACTTCACATGCAATATGGAACTGTGAAGTTAGTGAAGATCCATGAGGCTCTAAAAATTAATGTTATAAATCACATTATATGGAAGCGAACAGGAAAGTTAAAACATTTAGAGAAAAAATAAAGGCTAGAAAAACAGAAAGGAAAAGGAAACAGAAGAGAATTTTTTTTCCAAACTATCCCTGCCAAGTGCCCCATGTGAAAAAGATAGTAGTGATTGAAGCTCTGAACACTGTACTTGTATTTTGTTTCAGAGAGTGGAACAAGCAATAGCCATATGCTACCTGCAAATGAGTGGGTTGTTTCACTTGATGTTGAGTCAGCTCCAGTTAAAGTACCACAGTTGGATTCAGTGAAGCGTCCCTTAACACTGACTGGGGCTGAGCTGCTATGGTGCAATGCCGCCTTCAAAGGAGCAATGTGGTTGAACTGCACTGAAGAAAGACATCCAATAAACCCCTGAGAGTTTGCCTTCATAGTCTCCTCATCTACATCACTATTTTCTGTTAATCAAAAGAAACAGAACACAATTAATCATAGTGTAAATGTACAGAATAAAGTGACAGAAGAATAATTGAATAATTAACCTGCATTCCTCTGAGTATATTTGAGCTACAGCAACATATGTAGATTCACTGAATTCCCTTTTTTGTCTGCCTTTAATGGAAAGAGTCAAATATATTCAACATTTTTTTATGGACAACAGTTGCTAGTCTGCTGAGGGACATATTTTTAACTTACTATGACAAGTTCCAAACCAAAGCAATTCAAATGCAACTGATTTACATTACAATGTATCCCTTTTTTATTCTGTAAATGGATAAGGATGAAAATAATGAAAAATACATATTTTATTAGGCACCCACTCAAAAACAGACACATTAGTGGATTAGATTTTTTTCTACAGGTTCATAAATCCACTCCCTTTTGTCATCAGTAGTTCTGCCAAAATACAACAAAAAATATCTCCTTAGACCTCAGTTCTTGGAAAGTCATACCAATCCTATGGAAGACTAAAAATGAGTGGTTCTCCAAATGAGTCTAGTCTGTGTGCATGATATCAATACTTGCTCCTTAAGAGAAAATGTATCTTCTCTTGAGGTCTCTTAGTAAGAATATGTACCCTATCAAAGCTTTGTATTTGCCCTACATTCTACTTTGGTAGGTGCGTATAGTGCATTTGTGCTGACACAGTAAATCAACAACCTGCAGGTAACAGCCAATATTAATTGCTCATGAGTTATGTATACAGAAAATAAATTTGAGCTTCACTCATAATAAGGATAAATGCCATCTCATACTGTTATACTCCCCACTTTACACGATGCATCCTTAAGCTATAGCACAGAAATCAGCCTATGATCTTTTCAATGCTAGCAATTGTTAAAATGTATATTCTGGTTTATTGCTATCCATTGTATGAGATGGAAACCTCACCTTGTCCTGTGAAATGAAAATTGGGCTAGCATTCTGTGAAATGTATGTAAAAAAAAAATCCCAAAGAAACAAAAATGATCTGAAACAAACACCAACCATCTTTATCAGACTCTCTCTGCTTAATCCAAAGAAAAATATTAAAGCAATTACTGGCTATCAGCAGGACTCTGATGACCTAAGTAGACAGACTATATAAAGCACAGGGAGTTTTAACCATCTCTTTTATCTTTATGTAACACACTCTGGTCTGGGGATAAAATTAACTATCTCTGACAGGGTGACTCAGTTAAACAGGATAGTGCTGGTTAGAAAGCTAGTAACTGGTCAGCATTAGTGTTCTCACTATTCCTAACGTTTGAAGCTGAATTGTTGGTACTATAAATGATTGGGAAAGTGGGATGCCATTAGTTATTAAAAATAATGGAATTGTTTGGGTTTCCTTACTACTCTGGTCTTTAATGATTTATGAGGGACATACAGAAAATTTCTAGCTTGACAAATAAAAACCATTTGCATTCAACTGTTAACATTTCAATACAGCTCCTTTTAACACCAGTGCACTTGGTCCAGTACAACTGCGACTTAACTATACGTGTCTCAGGTTACCTTTAAACTGGCATAAAGACATTTAAAGCAGAAGTATACACTCATTAAAGGGTCTTAACATATTCTAAGTGGCCTCTAAGTATTTTAAAGTTATGCCACTTCAAGTGAGGGTTATTTTTCATCTGTTTTGCCAAGTCATTCTAGGGTATTTTTCATTTGCTCCAGGAAGATAAAAAAGTCTATTTTCCTTTCTCTTACATCCCAGGGTGCATCATTCCTATCCCTTCCCGCTCTCTTGATCTGTGGGCAAAATTTCAACTCTCCTGAATTCTACCACCCAGCGGGGTGATGCTGGTCCCAAGATAACACCTCATTCTGCCACAACGGGTGCAATCCCAACATACCCCAACCACATGGATCACCCAGGTGTAGCTCCCCAGTTTGCTGGTTAGTGTAGTACCCCTATGCAAACAGCAAAAGCAATCCTACCACCTACTTCCATGAAAAGAATGAACCACAGAATGGTCACCATTCTCAGATGGGTCTCAGCTCCGCCCTGATATGGCAGGCATGCAGAATGTCTGCTGGGTCTCACTTCGGCCCTAGCATAAGTATTAACCCAACCCTCCCCACAACTCTATCCCAATCCCAATTCAGTGAAACATATTCCACCTTTTTTTTTTTTTTTAATTATTCTTATTTTTACTCCCTTCTCTTTTCTTCTATCCCCTTCCCATTCACTTCACTTCAAACAATTTTTTTCAAGGCTTTTTTCCCTCTCACTCACAGGTCTAGTGGTCTGGGGAATAAAAGAAGCCATAGCTCTTTCCCGGAAGAATGCTGACCTTCATGCCATACACCCCTACCATCCTTTCCCACCCCACAAGTCCTGGCTTTTACCCAGGCCCCTGCTTGCCAGGCCCTGTAGTGAAAAATAGTATTGCAGGTCTGAGACAGCACTTAGCTTTTGCCAGTGACTTCTCTGAATTAGTCCTAACTTTATGCTGGCATAATATTCCACACATTTAAAATAATTTAAAGGTAACCTGTCAGAGCACACCCAGAAAACTGTTTGTCCTGAACATCCAGAAACTCCTTGATTGCTGCAATCACCTCATTATCATAACTGAAACTCTTCTTATCAAGGCCTCCCTTCAATTTGAGGAACAGGTAAAAGTTTGAGAGAGTCAGATTGAAGAATAAGACAGATAAGTGATTCCAAGCCACTGCTGTTTAGACATTGGAACCTGAGATGTGCGAATTGATGTATGAACCTTTAAAAGCAGAACTCCATAACTTGTTTTTGATGGCTTGACATAACAAAATACTTTTCATGGATGTTCTGGCCTCTTGGTAGACAGGTCAGTCACGTTTATTCCTTCAGTCTTGCAAAGAACCATAGTGATAACTTTACAGATTGAAGTCATACTTTTTAGTTCCTTGAGAAGTGGAAACTGCAGGATTTGATTCATTTAGAATCAAAGTGGGGAGCCCATATCTAATCCTGAATTACAAAACTGTTCATAAGTTTTTATGGCTTTATTTGACATTGCCCCCAAAAGCCCCTGGAAGTAACAAGCCTCTCTCTATTCTGATTACCATTCAATATTCTGGTCACCCATTTTACAGGCACTCGGTGACTTTGTTGAGGACAGCATATATTGACCCCATGCTGATGTTGACCATCTCAGCTTTGTGCCTGTTAATTCTCTCTCATTAATTACCATTTTCTTGACTGTATTAATTTGTTCTAGTGTAGTGGTCTCTGGCTTAGGTCCAGCACTGATCCTCCCTCAATTACATTTAACCTTTTTTACTTTTTTTTTTCAGTGTTGCCACCATAGTCTAATGTATTTCCTTCAGGGTGAAACTTTCCTATAGTGATCCTGAACACCACTGTGATTTAAATCCTCCCCTTTACATTTTTTTGTGGCCTTCTCACTTTGATACATCCTCATAGAAGTTCGGCACAGACAGAAATGGCTTATAACAAAGAAGTACATCAAAATAACAGAATTTGGCCTGTGAAATACATTGGGCCCAATCATATAATTAGGTGGGTCAGGATAAGTACTTTCAGAGCACTTGTCACAATGATGATTTCAGTACCCTATAACTGGAAGATAGAAAAGGACCTTTATAAAAGGAGCTGGGCAAACAGAGATGTATGGTGCAAAGAAGTTCTTTAAGCTGGAGAGGGGACAAAGAGAGAGTCTAAAGAAATACATGAAAGAAAACCTTTCTTTTTGTAACCTTGAGTAGGATGGAAAGCTTGAACTATATGGCTAGTGCCATTAAAATTAATTCCCTGTTCAAGGACTTTAGCAGTCATTGTACTTTTATAAATAGAAAACAGTAAGATATTTATAACGCTTTGTGCATAGTCCACTCATTTACTCTCCTGAAATCAATAACATATTTCAAATCTAGACTTTCCTGATCATTTGGGGTCATGGCAGCATTTAAAAAAATTATGTTGTTTATTAGGAGTTTATTGTGTGGTACATTGTAGATTTGCGATCTAAAGTGGATGTTTTTCTACCAGTATTTCTGCTTACTTGCCAAGTATATTTTGAGATTACTCAGAAAATAAAGACAAAATTATCCCACTTACACTGTCTCCTTCAACAAAAAAAAAATCTTTTCTGAATTCTGCCTCATCCATCTGTCCTCTGTGAAGGAGTGCTGAAGATTATCAGACACACAACTCATAATGGACCACTTAAAAAAAAGACTGTGCAATCAAGACTTCTGTTTGACCCCTCTCTTACAATGATGATGATAATCAAGGGTTCAAATTCTTCAAATTTTTATAAAATATAATTTTATCTTGAATCAGTTTATGCTTTTCCAGTCTGTCTTGAGTTTTACATTCATTACACTTAGCAAAAATTCTTATCTATCAAACACAAATACTGTGTTCATTTTTTACATTAAAAGCTCAGTACTTACACAAAGGCACAAATAAAGTAGTCAAAATGCATCTGCAGAAAGTCTTTCATTTATACATCGGTTTCATGGGTACAGTGCTGTCTGACCACTTTGCAAATTCATCTTTTATACTCTCAGATGAAAACATCACCCACAAAGTCAGCAGTCATTATGGGTCAAATGTTCCATGGATGTGAATGGGTAAATTTCCATTGACTTCGATGGAGTTATACCTGGTTCTACCAACAATAAATCTAGACAAATGCCTGTAGCACAGTTTCCATTCACACTTTGCAATTTTCCAACCAAAAAACCCCATAGAATATACAGACCATCAGTACAAATCTATAAAGATCATTTTCTACCCAAACTGACATAAGGTACTGGTGAAATCATCAATAATACAAAATTGTTTTGTTCCTGAACACTGCAGAGTGGATGGCGTACAGAACCCAATTATTGTAGTTGAATTGAAAGGTAAGAGGGTTGATATGTATTATTTATTAATGATAATGTACTTGCTATGAGGAAAGTTTGACTGAAAAGCCTTTCCTAGGATAATCATTTCTTTGAACCCAGAATTTCTTTCGTTTATTACTATGACTAAAACAGAAATCTAAAGTCCTATTCTTCTCTTACTGTAGCACCCTGTACAACTTGTTTCCTTCTGACAAAAATATCAGTGTAGAAAAACAAGTGATAATACAAATGGTGATTCATGAGACTTTTTGCAGCTCTTGTCAACAATTCCCAAGGGTCAGGAGACTAACAAGTAGCTATTAGCAAAAGCTCTTCTCAGACATCATCAAATCTCATGTTCAAAAGTTACTACAAGTTACTACAAGTAAAAACATTAACAATAGATTTAAAATGTTATGTATGAGCTCTTTGGGCTCCAGTTACATACACAAGAAATTAAGGCAGTTGTGAAAAAAGACAGTGCATCTTTTGATGAATTCAGAGATATCTAATAAAGTCAGATGCCACATACTCATTGCAGAGCAAAACTGAAACCAAATTATTTAAAAATGGTAGTATTTCAACATTTCCCCTCAGCAAGCATAAATCAACACTTTTTTAAAAATAGGATTTAAATGACACTACATTGTGGGTTTAAAACAGCAAAAAAGAACTTGTCGAACAAAAAGTGGGATTTTTCAAAGCCAGTATTAATTAGCAGCTGTTTCACTGAAGCATTTGTGTGTGTGCACACAAACAGTAATGTTTTAAAGACTGATTTCATTAACAGTTTGAATTATCACCATATTGTACTTATCAGTGTAAAAGAGCAAATGGTCTTGCTACTTCTTTACTCCTTTATTAAAAAATCCTAATAATAATGACTCAGCCCTTCTTCAACATGCTGTACAAATATTAATTAGTCATCACAATGTTTCTGTAAGAAAAAGAACAAATTTAATATTATTTTTGAGATGGGAAAACAGAGATCAAATACATCCCATTGACTACAAATAGCTATCAAGAGCTTATCAGATATGGTGCAAGTTTAACAAAGTTTAAAATCTGTTATGGTTACATGGGTGCCAGACACTAAGCGACCATAGCTGTTTGATTATAATTGTATAATTACTGAAATTACATCAGTCTGGCTAAATTTCCAAGTCTATATTTGAAAGTGGTAGCTTAAATGATAACAAAGAAATTTAAATTGATTTAAAAATGTTTACACTTAAACTGGTTTATTAATTTAACTTAAAGCCACAGTTCAGTAGAACTTGTGCAACTCAGCCTGATTTTGATACCAGAAAGACCATCGAGAAGGTTCTCAAGGACTTTGTTGTGAAGTACCCAGATGACAGGGACCTTAGCAGGCAGCTCAGCATGGGCTAATTGCCTAGAATTGCCCTGCCTTGGGTTTCTGGCTGAAAAGCTCCGGCCCAGCTAGTTAACTAGGCAGCTTCCTGACTTCCTGGCAGATCCAACTGTGGTACCAGCCTCCAGACCAGCCAACAATTCTGACCCTTTTTGGTTTGGAAAACCTCCTGGTCCCCACGCTCTCTGGCTTTCTTGGTTCTTCATCCTGGTTTCAGCTGTTTCTGGACTCTGGCTTTGGATTTTCCCACAGATCATTGTTCTGGTTTCTGATCCTAGTTGGGCTCTTTTCTGGGTTATCAACCTGTGGATTAGCAACTCAACTTTGTATTAATCAACCTGTAGATTAGTGATCTGTGGACTTGGCAACTCAATATCTGATTCTTGGACACTGACCCTAGCCTATATTGTGGATTCTGCCCCTGGATTTCCCTCTGGATTTAGTCATTTGTGTCTTCAATGCTGACCTCTGCCACTGTCTTCCCTCAGAGGTGTAAACACTGAGATGAAACTGCCTATAACCTGTTCCCTTACACTAGAGGAGAATAAGGTGATCAATAAGAGTCAGCATTGATTCGCCACAAACAAGATCTTCTCTGATAAGGTGATGAGCTCTGTGGATGGGAGAGAGCAGTGGAAGTCATATACCTTGACTTTGTCATGGCTTTTGAGACCTTTATCCCACAACATTCTCATTAACAAGCTAAGTAAATACAGACTAGACTAGATGAAAGTACAGTAAGGTGGATATATAACAGGTTGGATCAGCACTGACAGGGTGAACAGCTGGTCAGGGAGTTTCTCCAGTACTGGGATCTTGTGGCAGTGACAGTGTGTTTTGGAGGCAGAGCAGAGCTGTGATCCATTATTTTGCCCATCCCTGCTTTAAATGATAGGGCTAGGGTCAACAATGACCTGGAAAAATGGTCTGCAGTCAATCAGATGAGACTCCACAAGAGCAAGTGCAATGAACTACACCTGTGATGGAACAACTGCATGCATAAATGAAGATGGGAGAATGATTTGCTAGGCTGCTGTGCTGCAAAGAAGACCTGGGGATTACAGTGGACAATAAACTGAATCTGAGGTAACACTGTGCTCTTGCTGCAAAAATAGCCAACACCATATTGGGCTCTAATAACAGGACTGTCACTTGCAAATCGAGGAAAGTGATTCTCCCAGTCTGTTAAGCACTGGTTTCACTTAATCGTGAGTACTGTATCCAGTTTTGCTGCCCCCCTCAGCCCCTGGCACATGCGCGCACACATACACACACATACATAAACACACACGTCAAGTAGGATGTGAACAGATTGAAAAGAGTCAAGCCAAGAGTAACAAAAATGATTATGGGCCTGAGAAGCAAGACTCAGGGGACAATGAAAGAACTAGGGTTATTTAACCAGGAGGAGAGAAGACTGAGGGGGAATTTGACAACAATCATCAAATATCTGAAGGGGAACTATAGAGATAGACTTGGAGATGAACTTTTCTTTGTAGGGGATAAGACTGGAAACAACAGCTTCAAGCTGCAGCAGAAGAAAGTTTGGTTACAGATGAGAAGGAACTTTCTGACTATGATGATGGCCAAGCAGAAGGTAAGGCCTTCTGAAGCAGACTACCTAGAGAAACTGTGGAATTGCTATCCTTGGACTTTTTCAAGAGCGGCTTGGGCAGACAACTGGCTGGGATGGTTTAGTTAGGGATGATCTCTCCTTGAGAAACAGGTTGGATTAGATGATGTCATGAGGTTCTTTCCAACCCTACGTTCCTATGATCTTTGCATGTAAAGAAAACAGACCAAGTTGAAAATCTGTTTTTATCTTGCTTGATGGGGAAAAATATTAACATTTTTGTGGATAAAGAGTACTAAAACTTTACCAAATCTCCAAAGTCCCATCCCCCCAATTCTTTTGATTGGACTTTAAGGGTGCATCCAGACACGTGCATGCATGCATTTTCCCTGTGATAAACAGCAGTGGCACATAGTTGTGCTGCTGTCACATATGTCTGGGGAATGCCCCTGTATACACACACTCTAGTGTAAGGCAAATCTCCCTGAGTGGGACTGGGAAGGCTGGGGCTAGCACCTGAACTGGCCCTAGCAGCTTTACCTAGAGTTCTGGAGATCTCCCGGGGCTGCAGCAGCAGCAATGCAGGTGCTTGGTAGCTGGAGCATGACTCTGGTTGGCCAGGCTCTGGTTTCAGGTGGCATACTTAATTTTAGACCATGCTTATTTTTAGTCCACTTTTTTAAGAACAAAGAATCATAGAATCAAAGGACAATTTGGGCCAGGCTGCAAGGAGGACGAGGGGAAAGGGACTTAATGGTGGGTGTCTGCTACAGACCACCCAACCAGAAGAAGGAGCTGGACCTCCAATTTGCTGGCCAGCTTAAGGAGGCGGCTA
>JAGPOW010003395.1:66054033-66070012 GCA_030014935.1 Caiman crocodilus | reverse complement strand
CTCTAAATTTACTACACAGAGATTTTAGGTACCTAACACAGGTTTGTGAATCCCCTCGCAAACCCAGTTACCTGTAAGTTAGGTTGAGCAATTCTGAGCGCTACCATGCTCAAACCCTTTTCCAGACAGCCCTGAGCACCTACAGTGGGAGAAGACATAATTTAAGGTGACTGTTCAGGAATCTGGTCCACTGATGTCAACAAGGCCTTTCCAACGGCCAGAAGTTTAAACTATAAGCATTCAAAACAGAAAGAATGCAGCTTTCTAAGAGTGAGGATGATCAATCATTGGCACACTTTACCAAGAGAAGTCACTGATTCATCATTTACTTGGATTTTTAAATAGAAATTAGATGTCTTTCAAAAAAGATATGCCACAGTTTAATCTGAAGTTACTGAACTCAATACGCACATGGTGGACATGGAATAGATTTTCTCCAGTGAAAGAATGATAGGTCAAATTCCATGATGTATATTATCAAGGAAGTCAGACACAGTAGTTCTAAAACCAAGGAAATTTCCTGGCCACATTTACTGCAATGGATGAGTTCCAGGACATGGCTATTTGCTACTGCCTCTGGAGCACGTTGCTTAATCGGAATGTTCCACCATACAGATGGGTTCTGCTTCTAAGTCACCTCATTTTCAGATTGTGTTGTTTATCACCAGATCCCCTACTAGTTGTCAGGAGAAAAGTATGTACTGTACACCTCTCTTTTTGAAATGCATCTTCCCACTTCCTTAAGAGCTTTCTGCAGTATCAGGAAACAGCAGGTTAAGGAGTGCTGTAAAGGTAACCCACTTCGTCCTTCCTCCACAGCAAACACATCTGCCTGATTCTGTTAACTCTGTGGAATCTCCTGTCAAGTAAAGTTAATATAAGCAGGTTGATTTCTGCTTCCTAGTGCTGGTACTACTAGTAGCTGTTGTTGTTGTAGAAGCAGCAGCAGGAGCAATAATAATAGCACCAAGTTTTTTATAGCATTATTCATTGATCAATTTTTCAGCACACTACAAAGGGCATCAATATCATTAGCCAACTAAAGCCCTTTAAATCATGCCTTTATCATGCCCTTTAAATACTGCCAAATGGATTCATAAGTCCTGATGATTCCTAATAATCCAATTACTTTTTGTTGCTCTAGTGATGCAAAGCCAAAAACTGGCCTTCACCTCCTCTAGTCCTGCATCAAATGAAACTTGGTCAACCTAAATGACTAGACTTCTCTAAAAAATGTGTCCACCATGATTTAACATCAAATAAACATTTGCAGCTAAATTATAAACACTTGAATATTTGGCTTATAACCGAAAATTGTCCACATGCTTAACTAATATACCTGAACAGCACTACTACTATACTGTGATTACTATGAAATTGAAGTTTATGTCTGTAACTGGTTAATTACTACAGCTGCTTACAGATATAGGAAAAATACAAAACAAAACAAAACAGAGCTTTACTTACAGCTCGGCACACCCTTGCACTGACCCTAGAAGAGGAATTATGTCAGTTTGAGCTGACTTGCCTAGCATCTGTACAGGTTGTGCACTTCAGTGAGGTTTTTTGGTGCTTTTATCTAACAGGTGATTGAATCAGCTGTTATATAAAAGTGCCAAAAAGCCCCACTGAAGTGCACAAACTATATAGATGCTGGGCAAACCAGGTCAAACTGATGCAGTTCTTCTTCTGGGCTCAGTGCAAGGTCATGCCAAGCTGAAAGTAAAGACCTATTTTGTTTTGGTTTTTTTCCTATGCCTATAACCAAGGCACACTGGGCAAACTGATGCAGACAAGAAGAATCTGCTAAAGTGCTACTTTTTTCCCCATGTCTGTCAGGGTTCTACAACAGCTTAACAGGTCCTGATTCAGTTTCTATAATTATTTGCTGTATCTCTTATTTTTAGAACAAAACCTTATGAATTTGCTGATGTTTTATCAAGTACTACATATTGCACTTAATGCTGCCTTCTATATAGATGAAACCTCTGAAGTACTCACCAACCATCTACTGATATTCCGTTTTGTTTTATATAAGGATTACATTGAATCCTCATTAATAGCTCACCTTTAAACATAATGAACAAAAGCAACCTTTTAAATGAATTTCTCTGAATAAACGGTATATAAAGATTTTTTGGGAGGGGTCAGCTAGAAGCTACTTTGAGAGTTTATTGTATTCAGAAGAAGATGCTATCCAAAAATATACTTAAAAGAGGGCACACAATAGACTGATAATATGAACAAATTAGGATCCTGTTTACAGCTGAAGTAGGATGGAGAAAAATTGAAAAGACTTCTTTTGGAGCTTTCTACATGATTTAAATAAATATATTAATTTTGTATCATATGATGTCTGAAAGTCAATATTTAGATTCCAAACTTAACACAGTGCATGTTTTGAGATCTGTATTTCACTTCTTAGTGGATGCATGTACACATACAATTAGCATACCTGAATAAACTCCAGCACCAAATTTGTGCCAAAGTTTCCTGCTACCATCTGCAGTATTTTCACAGGCACCCAGGACTACGGCATGTTGAGCCAGGGCACTGCAGCCTCAGTTGGCAGGGGATCTAGAAGGTCAGCCTGTCAGCCTAGAGCTAATCTTCTCTGGCTCAACTACACTGTAGCATCCTCATGCCCAAGTCAGACCTTGTTACTGTCTACATTGTGTGCATTGAAACCTGTTAAATAATTCCATCATAGGATAATACTTGTGTCAGGCAGTGCTATCCTACAGTAGAGTTAATTATGTTACTTCAGCCTAATAGTGCCACATGTGTAGATGGTTAATTAGTCAACTCCGCAGTAAAATGCATGTGTAGAAGCCTGCACTGGGACTAGAAGCATGCTTACTACCTTCAGTCTCAAAAGTATTCCCAGATCTGTTTCAATGCCAGAAGCACAGATTTACCAAAGCTTTTATATTATCTCCACATGTAACAGATATATAGATCCTACTGGGGCATCCTAGGTACCAAGTAGTAAAATACCTCTAAACTAAACCAAGTGTTAAGCATTTGTTCAGAACTTTGTTTTAAGGTAGAATTGTATAAAACACAGAAACCATTCCTATAAGCTCAAGAAAAGTATATATGGTAAATATATCCTCCATGCCAATTTAAGGTAAAAACTCAATTTCTGATATATTATAAAAATAACAAATTACTGGATTTAGGATAAGCCTGCATTCTCCCATCACACTACTATGATGATATTTTGGACCAAACAGAAATATTTTAACATTCATTTCCATAAATGTCTTGGCTTTGCCTGGAATCCATATTGAACAGTTTAATTAACATTTTATATTGCTTTGGGGGGTTTAAAAGGAATAAGAAATAGTTATGATTTTGCAGTTTCATTCATTAACTATTACAAATTGTCACTGGATCTATCAGCTATGGCACATTGAAAGGACCACAAGAGCTCAGTTTCTACTACTTCCTATTTTGTTTTGGACATGGAGTCTTGTGTTTATAATCATATTTTAATTTTAAATAAACACAATTGCTGATGATAAAAGCAATGGCCAGCATGCAGTGTTAACCGTGTACATTTTAAAGATTTATAAACCTGGTTATTATCTCTTTCAGTAACCAAAATTTTGATTATCCATGTCTACTCCACATTTCCCCCCTGGGTTGCTCAGGCTATAAATACTGAAGGGTGGAAATAATGATTCAGATTAGAAAGCCTTGAAAAGGTCAAGGTGACATTATTTATTATATCACAGAATATACCAGCTTTTACAGTTTGGTCCCACATTCTTGTGCCAAGCATTGCAGGAAGAGCAAAAGATGCAAAATATAGTGTATTTACTTGAATACAAAACAACCCTGAATATAAGATGACCCCCTTATTATTAGATTCTATATATGGAAATTTTATATATTTATTACAGTTTTCCAGGTACAGAATCTAATTATCAGAGGTTTACTTTGAATTTGTCCTCCTTTTACTGCTGCAAAAGGTAAAATAAATGTGGGATTTCAGATAAACCCCTTGTCTTCCCCTCATCATTACTATCAGATCCTGCTCTCACTAAGTACGTGGAAGTGAGGGGCAAATTTGAAAGCACCGGGTGCATCTACACAAAATGTTTACTGAGAAGCTGCCTAATGTTTACTGAGAAGCTGTGATTAGCTCCACAGTACATGTCTATATGTCTACACATGTGCCCCTATTAGGGCATACAAAACTAATAAACTCCAGAGCAGGCTAGTAATCTAAATACAGGTGCTACCCTGATGCAGACAAAATATAAGTGCTACCCTGATTTTTTCATGCACAGTAATGCATGTGTATAGAGAGGGAGCTTCAATGTGGCCCAGCCAGCCCCTCTGCACTTGTGCCCCAGCCAGCCCCTCTGCAGCACATTGGATCCAGCCAGACCAGGCCTGAGCTGCTGCCAGCTTGGGCTGCTCCTATTGGGCTCAATGTGCTGTGCACAAATAAACTCCAGAACTTTTTACTCTTGAGCACACATTCATATGTGCCTGGGAGAAAAACATTCTGAAGCAATAAGCTCCGGAGTACATGTAGATGTGTCCACTGACCTTGAAATAAATATATCTCTAGTAATTTTCAAGTAGATAAATTAGCCATAGATTTAGTTCATCCAGAATTGATGCATTTTGCTTTTAGGAAACTGCTGCAAGTTTTAGCACAGATACTTCATAATTTTTAAGCAGTACTTTTATACATACTTACATATAGTACAAATTATGCATATTGGTCCAAAGTCAAAAGGCTCATGCTTTACCACATAGTTAATTGGTCTGGGCCCCAACAAAGTCAACAGTGTTTCAAGCCATAATGACCCCATAATTCAGCACTGCTAAGTATGTGTGTGTACTCCAAATACTCACCAGAAAGGATCCATGTGCTAATTCGCTCCCTACTCATGACTGGCAGTGGGTGTTTTTATCACAAGTCCTAAGATCCTCTGAAAATTGATATGCAGATGAGGCACAGGACAACCTGGTCTGCCTCCAACTCATGGAAGGCAGGACCACACTAATCATATGCAATAGACTGAGCGAGGGGGCAACAGAGAAATTTCGGGTGAACTGTTTGGGGCCCTACTTGGTTATGTTTACCAGCTATTTAAGGCTGGTGAACAAACAGGAATAATTGGAAATGGGAAATTAAGGCGCAACTCAGTTGTGGAAGTAAAGTCAAAATGTATTCAGTGTAGTGGTTCATCATCACTTGAAATGAATTGGCACTGAGAGGAGTGTATACCTTATTCAAATGGGCTGCACTAACTTATTTTGTGATCAGTTTCCATCAGTTTGTTTGACTAATATAGGCCAAGTGTTTTATAGTTATATCCAATGTTGGTTTTATTTAAAGCTTCATAGTTGGTTTCCATTACTCAGCACATGATACTTCTGGAAGCAGTTTAATGATAGACAATATATTTAATGAGGTTTGCTTGTATGTGAATGGAAGAGGAGGGGCTTTTTTTCCCTGTGCTGACTGGAAAGAAAAACCTCATTCTGCATTTGAATATATCCTGTAAACCTCTCATGGTAATGAACAGGGATTCTGGTTTTCACTGATAAAAAAACCCAAACAAACCAATTTTCATATTTAAAAAAGTAACTGAAAATCCATATTTTTCCATGATTCAGATGGAACACAATGGTCCCTGATAATGAGATGCACCAACATTCAGAGTTCCAAATACCTTACTAGCAAGGGTAGCATATTTTACTGCAAATTCTCTCCAGGTTTGTCCCTTGCTCTGCCTTTATGTTCTCTGATAGTAAAATATGAGGGGAAATGCTACTACTATTGTCTTTCAGAATGATTATCTCTCCGTCTCTCCTCCCCCACCCCCCAGAAACTTTAACTTAACTCACATGAACAATAAAAGTGATAACTGGGGTAAGGTAAATTCCACTCAGGGAAAAATCACAGATAGGGATTGCCAAATCACTGACTTGCTCACTATGCAGAACTCTAAAGAGAAGAGAAAAAAAACCAAAGCCAAAAAACCCTGCACATATTTTCTTACCACACCTTAACCCTAACTGTACAGTTCAAAGTCCAGTTATAGGAAATTTTTTCAGATACGGCAACTAATTACTTATCAGTGGTCTTAACATATGATTTACTCATACTTTAGTTGTTTTTTTTCCTGGAGTGTAAGAAAAGTGCCATGTTTCATTATGCTTGATTGCAAAATGAGAGAGATAAGTGTGAAATTATTTTTAATGGAATCCACTTGCTCATCTTGCAGGAAGCACTTACCCATGATTATATGTGCACTTTGACAAGAGTGGAGTTTTTACTTTGATTGTCACTCACTGTCTAATTAAATTCAAGACAAGGAATGTCTCTCAGTAAGACTGGGGTTATTATTTTTTGTGGCATGACGATATTTTTTATAGATGTTTTGGAAAATTGTATGGTGTTCTACTCACCTAAAATCTTGCCAAGTATGAGAGATTTGATTGCATTGAATTCTGTACCTGAAGACAGAATAAATTTCATCCTTTCATTCTGGTTAATCTGCAATATTGTTCCGTGAAAAAAATACAGGTCGAATAATGGAAGAAAATTCATTTGGGATGTGTAGGAAGGGGAGAGAAAGAGGTAAAAAAGAAAAGATAGTCTTATTAATTTTCCCATAAATGTTAGAAAAACAATTCTCAAAGAGCAAATGACTCAGTTAAAGGAAGTTCAGTTTTACAGACAACTTGGCCTAGTCCTTCAGAACACTGTAAATGTGGCTGAGATGCTCAGATATTTAAAAAAGTATCCCCACCTTAGTTGTATTTTTCTTAAATTTAGATTATTCTTTTTTCACATATAATCTGAATATAATTGGGAAATCCTATGAAAGCATGCCAAAGATTTTTCTTTTTTAAGACAAAAGTTGGCATTTAGCTCCAAATGCAACTTTAAAAGATGAAACATTACACTGTGAATGCTGTGCTCTCAAAGCCCTTGGATAAACTGTCTGCTTTCAAAAAATGATGACAGTACCTAACTGTACCCATGCAACATTTCCCTTAATGTATTGCTTGATTTGTAACATTCAAATCATCAGCATGTATTATACATTTGGGCTTTCTTCCAATACCAGAGTCAAGAAATATGAATTATGTTACCTAACCTTCCAGTTTCCTAGAGATCATGAAACACAGTAGACAAGAAACATAGCTTCCTAGCATTTTCTCTTATTCCTAAAAAAAGAAATGCTATGCACCTTAACATCCCAAATAAATACCTTTACAAATTAGGATCAATATATTATTACAGGTTATTATTTAAAGGCAATAGTATTAGTCCTGTTCTCCTAAAATTTAAATAAATAGAAGAGAAAACCAAAAACAATTTTTGAGACCCACATTCATATAGTTTAAGCTGAACTAGAAAACCATTTATTGCCTATTGAAATTAAAGGAGAAGGAGGATCTGACCTTTTAAAATAGGCAAGGTGAAGATCAAAGATATCTTTTAGCCCAGACTTTCACTGTTCAGCAAGTCTGCTATACTTTGCTTTATTTCCTTAAGCTATTAAAAAACAATTTATGTTGGGATACTACATTTATTGTATTTATTTATTTCATTTTGCTTTAGGTCTTGTACTTTTCAATGACAATCCACTTTTTTTGCTTAACTGAATTACCTCTACAAAGAGCATTTCTTCCTCCCTGTTAATCTTCACGTGGTAAAGCTGCCCGTCGGCCATGCTTTTGAAATTGATGCTAAAGACATCAGGATCTTGATGGCTATCTAGCTTGTACCTGATCTGTAAACTTCCTGAAGGAATTGAGTAAATGATATTTTAGTTTCAGGATTACAGTATGTACAAAATAGCTAGTGTAGATCACATCATATACAATAATTCTGCTTTTCAGGTGTGCATTTATAAAGTTGTACAAAGTTTGATTTAAGTAAGACAGACACAAGAAAAACACAAACATGAAACAAAAGAAAGTAACAGAAAACCATGATTGGCTTGGATTATGGAGTTAAACTATTTCACGGGCACATCTACACATGTACTTTAATGCTCAGCAGACTATTAGTGCAGTCTAAATGTGTCTTAAGTTAGTACCTCACATTGGAGGTACTAAATTTGATGTGAATTAGAAAAGGTGCATTGATGCACATATAGACGTGCTCTATGAGTGGTGAATTTTTACAGTTTAGTCTGAAGAGATAATTATTATGGTATTTCATATAAAAAATGTTACAACAAATTTCAATTGTACTACCACAAGAGCTGGTACTGTTCAACAGTCAAAATGTTTTAAAGGTTCAAAAACAATCTAACAATTGAACTTTGGTGGGAAGTGAAGTTTTATATAATATATCTCCCCATTCTCTGATATGTACAATAAATCTGTGCCTGTTTGTCAAGAATTCTGAACATTACAACCCACAGAGTTCATTGTTATTCTATGGCTGTGTACACACATTCAGATTAACTGGGAGAATTCTTCTAGGTTTATTCCTGGGCCCTGAAGAGTGCAGAGCTTGCAGTAATGACAGTGTGCAGCTGCAGGGAGAGAGAAAGGGGAGGGGGCTGTGCACACATCTCAGTGTGATCTGAAGGCTCTCTTAGTCTGCCTGACAACAGATGTCAGCAATTTATAAGGGAGCCCTAAGTCGACCTACCTTTCAGCCTGTCTCTTTCTGCAACACGATGTGGAGATTGTGAAAGGGGTATGTTCTGCTCCTCCCTAAAGCAGCAGAGTCCAACACTGTCCCTTCTGGGGTGGAGGAATGCTGGAGGACTATGTTCTTTTCTGAGAGAAGCCATGGTATGTATAGACATTCAATCTCTCAGGAGAAACTCTCCTGAAGTGATTTAACTCTGGTTGTTCCTAGGTTATTTTTCTCCCAAAGTGGCCATTTTTATTCTGGGAGAAAATCCCTGTACCATGGTTTCTCCTAGAAAAGCAGTGACTATCCCAAAAGAAACTGAATGTCTGTACAAAGCCTAAAAAGAAATGACTGTATGAGAAAATTTTATATGCCATGACACAGAACTACATCATATGAGTTACCAGAGACTCTTTATCTGATGAAGAAGTATTAGAACTTTTTATCTTTTAGAAGACAAATTGGACACGTCTAATTTTTCTATTCAGTGGTAGTAGGGCTAGATCCACTAAAAGATTTACATACCTACAAGCTAGATGTCTGAATGACTTACATTTAGGCTCATGATTCCCAAAGCTGTATATCTAGATCTGAGAATTTACAACCTCAGGTATGAACAAGCTTTACATGTTGATTATCCTAACCCAAGTTTGGGTGATATAAATGCCTGGGTGTGGAAGCACTGACAGGGCTTAGGTCACCCTAAAAATGTTGTGCCCAATCAAAAATTAGTTTTCCTCAGATGTGAACTAAGTTTAGATCACCATGGGGTTAACACAACCCAGCAAAATGGCCTTGGTCTAAGAAATGTTTGCACAACTTCAGCCCCATGGCTCTCACATGCTTGCACAGCACAGCACAGCCCCAGGGCTCAGAAAGTCCAGCCATTGTCCACAGCCTCAGGGCTGTGGCCTTTTACCCCCTCACCTTGACTGAGTTATACTGTTACCTATTTGATTAGCCCTGTTATGGATCTGCCAAGCCTCTTGGACCCACTGGCCCTCCCCTGACCTCTTCCCCTTCGCAACTTGCTACTGGCTGCCCACACCTCCTCCAAGCAAGTGGCAAATGCTTACATGCAAAGATCCTGACTCAGGTTTAAATGGTTTAAACTAAGTCACCTAAATCTTAACTGGGTCCACAGAATGCTTGTTCACCCCTTTAGGCTTGTGAAATGCAGCAACTAACAGGAAACAAAAACACATGGATATATCTGCACTCTCATCATTCCCCCATAAAGCATAAATGTTGCTATTCACCAGAGGGATCAAGCCTGAAATAATCTCCCAAGGATGTAGGTGTCTACTTCTATTATTAGATAGAACTGAATAGGGCTTGTTGTTTTATTTGGCAACAGGGTGGTTCATGGGGCTAGAAAGAGAGTCCAGACTCTATAGATTAATGATGAGGGCACTCAGCTCACAGGAAGATAAAAACAGATCTCTGCTCCTAGGTTTATTTCTGTGTTTTATCCACTCATGGTTAGTATAAACTGCCATGGGAGCAGAGATGTAATCCAGGACTCTGCAAGTCCGAAATGCATGCTCTAAATACTAGGCTGCATAGATGCACTCCTTCTTGCACCTTCTCTTCTTTCTAGCAGATAATGTGGAGAGTAGCTGGTGGATAAGGTACTCTCCTTAGTCAGAAGAGCTGACCGAACTCTGGTCACCTACTTCTTAGACAAAGGCTCAGTGCCCAAGTTACTGTACATTACATGAGTGGTGGCATCACATTTAAAAATGTGTGTTCTGGGAGTGGCCTGATTTTGTTGGTGTGTTAGATATGGCCTACATTCTCTTTGGGGGCTCTTTAGAGGACTCTGGGTTTAGGTAGTAGACAGGTGCAGAGATGTGCAGATCTAGGCATACCCAAAAGCAAAACTCCAGGCATCTGGAGAGCTTTCAGGTAAAACAGAGAAACTCCAAATAAGTTCAGAAAGCCACTATTCAGAGGTTTTGAGGTTGCATTGTTTGACTTAGGCATACTTTAGGCACCTAAAGCATTTCTTGGTCACAGCTCATGAATATTGCCCAAACTATAAGCCACACGCAGTCATCAAAAATAGAGAGACAAAAGCAAAGATTTGAGAACAAAGATACTAGACAAAACTGACTGCTCGCCTAAGTTGGCAGAGGTCCACTGATATCATTTTTTTGCAAAGAGGGTACTTCACCAACTTTATTCATTTCCCAAAATGCTTTGGAGTTTAGTAGGAATAATTTGGTCTGAAATTTAGATAAACATATTATAATATTGTTTATCACAAGCTTACATGTGCATGACATTTTATACTTTGCATGTGTGCAATAGTAACCATCTGTCAGGCTCAAAGACAACTTAGTTGAAAATGAGCAAAGAAAACTTAATTTGGAATATTTGGATACATTACCAAAGTTGCCAGCTATTATAAAATTAATACTTTTATCCCACCTCTTTGTGTGGGTGTGGTTGTCAGTTTGTAGGTATGTATGACAGAGAAAAAGATACAAATATGTGGCAGAAGGAAAGTATTTTAATCAGGTATTACTGCAACAATTTTTCATGTAGAAACCATTTTGGCTTTGCTGAAAAATAAATCTATCACTTAAAGAAAGTGACAACTGGAGAACACGATTTGCTTGTGAGTCAGGTCTGAGAATCAGAAAAAATGTGGCTCGCTTCAAGAGCTCTAACACTTCATTTTTTTTTCCTTTTAAACACTCACCGTTTTTGGTAAGAATAACTGAGAGATACTCTTTGTAGAAAGAGCTCACATAAAGCAGTAAGCTTGGAGTCCTTGTTGTCCGAAAGGTAAATGTGACTGCTTCCCTGATCAGGGTCATGTCAGCATAAAAAGAAGAAGCATGTGAACTAGAATTTTTAGTTAAGGTGTAATATTCTTGAAAATTATACGTCACTGAAGTACCAGCTCCAAAATAGGCAGACACCTCTGAAACAACAAAGAATTTAATTTTGTCAAAATCAAGTAACCAGTAACCAAATATCAGGGTTTTCTTCTTCAAAGAAAGGATTAAACATATGCACAGTTACTATGAATACATTAGCAAAGAAATATCAGTAGCACATTACTTAATATCATAGATAAAAATATGAGCCTGGATTGTCCCCACCCAAATCCATACCTGGGCTAGGTACAGGCATTCAAAAAGTCAAAAGGAAAATTGACCCAAGTTACATGGTTTTCTGTAAGTGGCATTCTTTAGATCAGACAATTTCAGTAAACAGAATGAGCATTTGACTTTTGGTGGGGGAAGCAAATCTTCCACTATTTTTAAACCAATCTATGTGAGCTGAACTTCTGTTCTGTTACAGGTATAAACTGGTTTCTGATCATTTAAAAGTGTAATGTCTATACCTGGTCACGGAGTGGATCTCCCCTTATTGAATGGAAGTGGATTCAAAGATTTCTGTTGCACACTCCTTGGTACACAGTGGAGGCTCTATGGTTCTGAATTCAACATTGTAATAGAGGAGAGAAACCAAAAGGGGGTGGAAAGGGCTAGAGCAAACAGGCTGAATCCAAGGGGAGAGAATATTCCCTTTTTCTGCTCAGTGCCTGAACTATAATACAGCCTGGTACTACATTATCTTTCCCACATAGCTCCCACACTCCAGGGACATTTTTGAAAAACTGCCATGACCTGATCCATTGTACTTCTATACACAAGTACTACACCGATAGTATTCTATTCTATACAGATTGGAGATGAATAAATCCTATTACTGTAGGCAATGCCATGCTTTCAACTGCAGCATATAATTAGCCCCAGGTCCCAATAGTATTTATGTTAATTCTATCTAGCCCAGTCTAAAACTTTTCAAACATTGACTCCAGCCCTAAATGCAATCTTATCCTACAAATACATTTACTGCAGTATATTTTTTCAAGATTTCAGGAAATAGATCAAAATTGTCTTTCTTTGTTATGAGGTATTTGAAATGCAATTTTGCTACGGTAGTATATTTCTTTCCATAGTGCAAAGAAGGTTACATCTGGATATCAGTTAAAATGATGCAATATGAATTTCAAGGACGTTCAAGTTAAAAAAAAAAAAATTTAAAGAAAAAAAATTATTTATTCTACCAGACTGCAGATTTTCTTCAAAAGCTGATTACTGGTAGTTTCCCCAAGATGACCCCTACCTACAGCAGTGTCTGAATTCATTTGGCTCTTAAGTATATCTCTGGAAATTCATTAGCTGCATAATGATAGCAATGATAGAGACTCATGCAATTTCTTTAGTATTGTTGTGACAACAATGGAATACATGGTTGAATGGTATTTTTCACCCCAGATTTAAACCACCTTTTGAAATATGCATTGGGAGGACAGAAATCAAGTTGTTTGTTGGTTAACCTTACAAAGATACAATCTAATACAAGAAAACCAGAAACAATAAAGAATGTGACAGCATCTTTCATCCACAAATTGTTCCCACAAAACCTAGCACCCTTGGGTCTATCATTTGCCAAAATTAAATGGCTACATTGTTTAAATTTAGGGTTGAGAGTCTCTGTTTTATTGCTGTTTTATGGAGTTGTGTCTACATGGGATATTGACTGAGCAGTCGTTACTGGGCAGTCATTTAGTACTTGTGTATACTTCTACATGTAAGTACTAAATAACTTTTATTTATTAGTAGTTGTATGGCTGTAGTAACCAAATGGCTTTTAAATGACGCTGATTGTGCAGTAGCTTGTAATTATTGTGCAGTAACATCTCATCATGCTTCATGCCACACAATGCTACTGCGCAGTAGTAATGAGATACTGCATAATCAGCATCTCACATAGATGCAGCCTGGAAGAAACAAAAGTTATTTTTCTACCCCCTGTGCAAATTTTACAAACAGCAGTTTGGAATCCACTGGCAAATTTTTCAACTAGATCATGTTCCAAATTAGATTATTTTGAATAACTGCAAAGGATTTTCATTTTAATAATTCATATTAATGAGACATAATTATAATAGATTTACTATTCATGCTTGCCTTTCTTACAGAATGGTCCCGTGTAAGCAGAGACTGTGCAGTCACATGAAAATCCACTGTATTTCTCTCTACACTTTCCTCCATTGTGACATAGGTTACCATAGCTGCTACAATGTCCAGGACAACCTGGTTCAACTCCTGGAGTTATCTTTGCTCTTTCTTCCAAGTCAAGGGCTACTCCATTTAACTGCAAGGAGCGAATACATCCTAGGAATCCTTTCTGCCTGGATGCAGTCCCACCTGAAATAAATTCATGTGAACTTTTAGAAACTGAAAAAATATGATTGCATAGAAATCTATTTATTTTAGCAGTCCGTAACTGTTCATTATGGGTTTCTAAATATGTAAATCTATGCAGGTGAAAATATTTATAAATCTCTGTAAAGGCACATCTGTTTTGTTTTGTTTTTTCCTTGTTTGCTTTTATCAAATAATTACAGGAAATGCTTGAAGCATCCAATCCAGATGAAGGGTTTTGTACAGTAAAGCCACCAAGCAATGGTATCTTTCCAAGCATATTTCTATTAATTCACAGCAAAATAATGTGTGCGCGTCAGATAAAAAACAAACAAACCTTCTAATTGAGAAGAGGAAACGTAATCCAGAGTTTAGCTCATTGGCCTGGGGCACACTCAAACACTGCTACAAATCTCCTGTGTGACCTTGGGCAGTCACTTAGGACCAGATCCAAAAAAGGTGCCTAAAATACAATTTAGCCAGAATTTAAGCACCTAAGTTTTAAGTTAATAAACCACAGAGACCTTGCTTAGATTTCTGAAAGCCTATATGTGCTGAAGTTTTCACAAGAAAACTTACCTAAGTTTCTACATTATGGTTAGTATACCTGCCCAGCACAGGTGTCAACTTGTCTGAAGTGAGCATCTTGGGACTTTTCACTGATTTAAAATTATTTGGGGTTAGAAACTGGCATCCCAGGGCTACATTTTTCAGGGCCTGGTTTGTTAGGCACGCTCAAACTGAGTACAGCACAAAACACAACATTCATAAGCATCAGAGAGGTGGACAGATTGTGCGGTTACCACCTACCTGTCACATAAGAACACTCTCTTAGGAAGTGGGGATTCATGCCCACCACAGACTGAAGTTTAGACCCACATAGCCCATATCCCAGGAGTAGAGATTTGGCCATGGCCATCACAAGGAACTTGCACACAGGAAAGCCCAAACAGTCTTATGTAGGAGGCCAGTGTGAGATACTCAGTTCAGCCAAGATGGCAGCAGAACTTTGGGCACAAGTATAATCTTAGAGGCCTACATCCCCCCAAGTACCTAAACAGTTTCAAAGGCTTTATGAAGAACATTTACTTGGAGTTGGGCACCTAAATTCTGCCTTACTTTAGGCACCAATGTATTTTTTTCCAAAATATGGCTCAATCATGCTTTGTATTGATTCTCCATTTATAAAATGGGGATAGTAGTATTTTTTCCCACCTCATAGAAGAGTTACAGGTAAGCAGATGTTACCTATTAGGAGAGGCTCAGATACCATGGTAATGGAAGCCATGCAAGCACTAAAAAGAAATAATTTATTCTTCCTTCCTCTGGATTTCTCTGTGCATCTTAACTTCCTTAAGACATAAAACCTCATTAGAGCAGAGATTATCTTTATGCTTATACCAACAGGGAAGTTATATGTTGCATTTAGACCATACTAAAGGCATTTAAAACACCAATGTCCATACATTAGAGTTTGTTAATTCATATTCAGTGCCCTCTAAGCCACTTCAAAAGAAGATTAACTTTGGGCTGTGCTACCTAGTTTGTGTTAAGGTAACATCAGTCTTCCACAGAGATAAAACAGTCAACAGTTCTTCAGCATCCCAGGAGTCACTGCTTCCAGCCCCCAAACATTGAGCCCAGGTGACATAGCTCCTAACCACCTCCCTGCCCGCAGCCCTCTAGAGGCAAATCGCAGGCAAGAAATGGTATTAACTCTTAATGTGTAATTATTCACAGGCAGACAAGGTTCTTAGGGTGAATCTCATATCTTTTATTAGACCAACCCAAATAGTTGGAAAACAATTAGTAAGCAAGCTTTCGGGTTCAAAAACCCTTCATCAGGCTAAGAAAGTTTCAGCAGTTGGTATGTGCTCTTTCTGGATGGAATGAAAAGTAAAGAAGCCAGGGGCTGGGCAGGTATGCATACAAGACAGGTAGTCAGTGAAAATGTAGATTGAGGAGTCAGTGGGTGAGAGACAGGCTGCAGAGTGGGGAGAGAGAGAGACAAAGGGGATGAAACTGGAGAGAGACCTGGGGATGTCAGATGTCAGGCAGGTTATAATGTGTCATAAATTCAATGTCTATATTTAGTCCATGATTTTTAGTATCCAGG
>JAGPOW010003395.1:66040806-66053933 GCA_030014935.1 Caiman crocodilus | reverse complement strand
TGGAGGTGCAGCTGTAAGATCCTGGGATGCTGATGGCTCTGTTGTGGGGTGTAGTAATAATGGGGGTGGTGGAGATGTGTTGGCAGGTTTTGCATTTCTCGTCCTGGCACGGTCTGGATCCTTTTGGTGTGTTCTGGGCCTGAGGAAGTTTGCTTCTGGTGATGAGGTTAGCGAGATTTGGTGCTTGTTTGAAGGCTAGGATGGGTGTCTCTGGGAAGATGTTTTTAAGAATAAGGTCTCTTGCTAGGATGGGTTGCAGCCACCAGCCTGTTGCATGGAATTGTTCTCTCCTAAGTGCAGGATTTTTCACTTGTCCTTCTTGACTCTCATGAGATTTCTTTCGGCCCAATCCTTCAATTCGTCTAATTTGCTCTGAATCTTAGCCTGACCCTCCAGCATATCTACTGCTTGCCCCAGACTGGTGTCCTCTGCAGTCTTGCTGAGGGTGCACTCTTTGCCATCTTTCAGGTTGTTGATGAAGACATTGACCAAAACTGGCCCCATGAGCAACCCCTGGGACATTCCACTTGATACTGGCTGCCAAACAGACATCAAGCCACAGATTACTGCTTTCTGAGCCTGATGCTCCAGCCAGTTTTCTATCCACCTTACAGTCCATTCATCCAGCCCATTATTCCTTAGCTTGCCTGTGAGAATGCTGTAGGGGATCTTCGCAAAAGTCTGGCTAAAATCAAGGTACACCACATCCACCAGGCTCCTTGCATCCACAGAGCCAGTCACTTCATCATAGAAGGCAATCAGGCTGGTCAGGCATGACTTGCCCCTTGTGAATCCACACTGACTGTTCCTAATCACCTTTTTCCCCTCCAAGTGCTTAAAAATGTATTCCTTCAGGATCTGCTCCATGATTTTTCCAGGGACTGAGGTGAGGCTGACTGGTCAGTAGCTCCCTGAATCCTCCTTCTTCCCTTCCTTAAATATAGACACTATGTTTGCCCTTTTCCAATCATCCGGGACCTCTCCTGATTGCCATAAGTTTTCAAAGATGATGGCCCATGTCTCTGCACTCACATTAGCCAATTCCCTCAGCACCCTCGGGTGCATCTCATCAGTCCCCATGGACTTGTACCTGTTCAGCTTTTCTAAGTAGTTCCTAATCTGTTCTTTCACCGCTGAGGGATGCTTACCTCCTGCCCAGATTGTGCTGCCCAGTGTAATAGTCTGGGAGCTGACCTTGCCTGTGAAGACTGAAGAAAAAAAAGGCATTGAGCACATTAGCATTTTCTGCACTATTATTTGTATACTCCCCAAGATGAATATGTTTTACAAATAAATAAATTATAAGTTTAGTTTTTCCCCTTCAAAAGGTTACATTTCAGATATACAACCAAATGACTTCTGGATAACTATGAAAATTACTATGCAAACAGAATCATATGTTAATATGCAGTGATTCTGCTAATGCCAGTCTTAAGCCTCTAAGAGTGTCCACTGTTAATGAGATATGTTCACTAGCCTGAGCAGATTCAGAAATTCTTGAGTAATTGTACAGTTAATAAAAATAGAAAAAAATAGTATGTTTGACAATCCCTTAATTAAGAAAAATGCTATTTGACTAAACAGATAAAGTTAAAATTCAGCTTGATTAAATGAACAGGTTGGGAGTTCCTGAAAAGTTAAAATGATGTACAAAGTATGCTACTTCTGAAGCAAAATAGACTAGAGATTCACATTGATTCAAATCAGCAATAATAATAAAAGCCATAGAACCTGGACATTGTTATCTTAATCAAATTCTGAAGGGGCAGCAATGCTTTCCAAAGTGGGTATATTCATATTTATAATTAAGTTTTAAAATATTTAAAGGAAGAATGGTCAATTAGTAGTCTTCCATACTTTTAATACACTATTTGAATGTTATAAATTTACACAAAAGTCACTTTGCATCAGATCTGCTCCAATTTTTTTTAAAGAATAATTATAGGTTGTTCCTCTAAAACAACAGTTTTAACAGAAGTTATCTATGTTAGGTTTAAGAAGATATCTATCTTAGCCTACTTGAATGAAAAAAAGATGGATTATTTATTCAGATGAAATAAAATAAGTTTTAGAAATGATTATTCTGCAGTGTGAAGTGGGTCTACAAAGCTAGACATGAAAGTAAAACTGTATTGGCCCTCTAAGAAAGAAATTAGTCATTTCTTTCATTTCTTAGTCATTGTGATGTTTCTTTAAAAGAAGAATTTTGTGTTCCAGACCCACATAGAAAATAAATGCTTACTAAAGTACACAGTACTCCTTTGGATATTGAGAAATATAAATAAAGGACAAAAATACATTTTGTTTGAGATTGGTCTTCAGACCTGCTGAGTCTTAGCACAGAAAAGAAAGAAAAAAAGAAACAGTATATAAGGAGCTCTTCAAACAAAAGCAGAATGTCTCCTTGTTTGCATTAAGCATGTGTGCTTATAGTTAGGACTCTAGGCCTCTTAGCTAGCTGAAAAGAGGTGTTTTTAGTGTAAAGGAGGCAAAATGGTTCTGTTATATACAGGATAAACTGTTATTGTGAAATGATTAATAAAACAACCTGAGCTGAACCTGGAATCAGGTCTTTGAGTCTTATGAGACCCTCTTTACAGTCTTATGAGAAACATTTAGTTACATAGTGAAAGACTGGAATCAGAAGTCTTTTGTATCTTTCTCCTGCATGGATCTTTGACTCGTCCATTTGGTGGCTCTTCTTCACAATGCATAATAGCAAACTAAAAAGGACTTTTCTCAAATAAAAATGCAGGGTTTTTTTTATAAGTGCTACATTTTATTTTAGTCAGTATTATATGGGTAGCAAGACTTATAAAAAAAATGCTGAAAGTTTCTTTCTTTTTTTCTTTCATTCTTCTGGGGCACCCAGGTTCCCCACCGGCCCACCCAGCTTGGTGCACATTGTATAAGCTGCCAACTGCCAAGAAAACTGGCGACCTCCAGTGACAGTTGTTGCACAGCATCTTAGCCACTGGCATGTTGGTGTCCCACGTGGACCCAGCTGCCTTGATGGTCAGTCTCTTCTGCCCCGGGGGTACTGGGTCAGGCCAAAAGCCACGAGCCACAGCAAGAGCCACAGCAACCGGCTTACCAGGACTGGCTCAAACGATGCCCTGAGGCTCTTCTGCCTCCTGGTACAGGTGCACCTCTCACTGGAGTTTGAGTACACTGTGCTCTGGCAGGTGGTGCCTGACTTGGAGGCACACTGGGCCCTTAAGGGAGTGCTGTGCCATGTGGAGGATGGACATCTTCAATATGTGCTCTGACATCATGGGCAACCAGGCAGGCTTGGTGGTGGACTGTGACACCCAGATCATGCTGTGCCCTGGGCATTCACCAGGCTGCTTTTTTTCTTGATGTGGGAAGTTGAAAGTGTTGACACATGTATGATTTGATAGAGCAAGTTAGGAATCATGTGTTTCTAGAGGGTTTTGGTTTGTATGACCATGTGGACAGTGCCCTAACTGCATAGCGACATGTTAGGCATGACGTGAAACACAGCAAAAGTGTCTGTCACAGTATGATGTAAGGAAGGTAATGACATGGTGCTCTTGGTTTGATGGTAATCTGGCTTTGCTTTGTGTATTGGAGCTGGACTCTTGCGGGGCCACCTTTTTGTACCAGGAATCCCTGAATAAAGTAGTTAAAAGTCAAAAGTCAAAGTCTTTCTTTCTTTCTTTCTTGTCGGGCATGCTGTATGCCTTGGCCGTTGAACCACTGCTGCACGCTCTGTGACATCACCTGACCGGCCTCGCCCTGCCACTGGTGCTGGGCCCTGCCACCAGCCCCCCCGCTCTGACTGATGGCATATGGGGACAATGTGACCATCTTCCTGGGCAGCCAGGAGGACATGCGGACCTTGGTGGACTGCCAACGTGTCTACGAGCTCGCCGCCTCGGCCCGCATCAACTAGGGCAAAAGCAATGCCTTGTTGCTGGGGACATGGGCCAGCACGCTGACTCTGGACCTGCTGGGAAGCCTTGCCTGGAGCTGGGAAGGCCTCAAAGCCCTGGACGTGTTCCTGGGGCCGCCGGCCTTTGCGGCCCGTAACTGGGAGGTCCTGGCAGAGGGAGTGGAGGCTTTCCTGCAGCGCTGGCGCTGGTGCCTGCCCACCCTCTCTTACTAGGGCTGGGTCCTCATCGCCAACAACCTGGTGGCGGCCACCCTGTGGCACCGCTGTGTGGTGCTGGACCCTCCACCGGAGCTCCTGGAGAGACTGCAGTGGGGCTCCTGGTTGACTTTCTGTGGGACGGCCACCCCTGGCTCCCCCGAGCTGCTATCTACCTGCCCAACGGAGAAGGGGGCCAAGGCCTGATTGACCTGGCCAGCCGGGTGGCTGCCTACCGGCTGCAGGCCCTCCAGTGGCTCTTGTATGCCGAAGGCCACCTCCCGTGGTGGCAGCTGGCATGCCAGTTCCTGCGGCAAATGGGGGGGGGTGTCTCAGCTTTGACCGGGAGCTGTTTCTGCTGGACCTTACTTTCCTGAAAGGGGCGGTCCTTCCCCCGTTTTACCGCAGTGTGGTGCGGGTCTGGCAGGCAGCCTTCCATCTCTGCTCCGAGGCCAGGCACCTGCGGTTCCCACACCTGCTTTGGGAGCTCCTGGTCTACAACCCGGCCCTGCAGTGTGTCACGCCAAGCCTGGCCTCCGCCAGCCTTGTCTCAGCCCTCATCAAGGTGCACACCACCCACCTGGAGCACTATGTTTTTTTAGTCTAGAGTGTACGGGCAGGTCTAGCAGACCGTGAGCCCAGGACCATGTCCGTGAGGCCCAGATGTTTGGACCAACATGTACATACTCTCTACTAGGCACGATTTATCACCCTCCCTGGAATAAACGCCTCTTAAAAGTAAAAAAAACAAACAGTCAAAGTCTTTCTTTCTTTCAAGATGGCCTCTGGCAGGTGAAGCCCTTCTGAGCTCTTGTGGCGGCAGCTCCCACCTGGCTGCCCAGTGCCCATTGGGACAGTTGGCCACGGCACCACCTGCTGTGCCCACCCAGGAGGATGGTGCATCCACCTTGGGTGCGGGACTCTCATCAAAGGCTGGGGCTGAGGGACCTGCCAAGCCCCTCTCTGCCTCCGCTCCATCTGAGGGGCTCGACCCCTTTTGCAGTGGCATGCCGCCCAAGGAGGGGTCTGGGACATCCTCCCAGGTTTCTCCTGCCCCGGTTCTCCCCGGGGTGGCTAGCATCTCGGGCGCCGGGGCCCCATCAGGTGGGGCATCCGAGACCCACTCTCCACCTCCCTCAACCCTTGCCTCAACCGAGGCAGTGGACCTGGAGGTGGTGACCCCTAAGCAGCCTGGCCCACCAGCTATGGGGAAGGTGCCAGCTACCTCCCAAAAAGTGAAAGACAAGAAGAAGAAAAAAGGAGTGGCTAAAGGAGCTCCTGCCCCTTCGGGGCCTGTCTCAGATAGCATCGGGGAAAAGGCAGCCAGGTTACCTGAGCCCGCTCTGCCCATCCGCTCAGGAAACCTGCCACCTCTGGCCACGACTGAGGGTGTCCCAGAGGTGTCTGGCAACCCCTCACTCCCATCCCAGCCAATGGGGCCCATGAGCGGTGAGGCGGGGGAGGAGTGCCCGCCGCCCAGGCAGCGGTGGGTGGGGGAGAGGAGGAGGAGGAGGAGGAGTGCCTGCCCTTGGAGTGCTGCAAGCAGCCCCAGGAGCGGGATGACATCTGCCCCCCAAAACGGAGGGAGATTGATCTCTCCAAGATGGTTCTTGACCTGGATAGAGAGGGGGGCCTGCTAGGGATCTTGGCCATTGAGGGCACCTTCACCGGCCTCACTGGGAAGTCCCCTCCCAGGGTACAGCCCCACCGGTTCTCGGTCGGCAATATCCACCTCCTTCTGGAGAAACCCCCCTGGGTGGCCCCCAGCTACGAAGGTCTCCTCAATCTCCTGGACCAGACCAAGGGCCAGAGGAACGTGGCGGAGAGCATCCAGCAGTGGTGCCCAGACCCTGCACAGTTTGTCTGCGCTGCAAGCAATGCGGCAAGGCTCACGCGCCGGGACCCGGGCATGCGTCAGCCTGCCTTCCGGCTCGAGAAGCTGGTGACCCGGGCAAGGGAGGTGTGGGGCTGAGGCGGGCCCACGGAATAGGGTAGGGCAACACTAGGCCTTTCCTCTGTCTCCGCGGTTTTTCTGTCTGGTATCTGTCACCCTCTCTCACCCACCCGTACCTTGCCTACCCTTTCTCCCTCTTTTCCTGTCCACAGCGGTCATGACAATTGCCTCACTCAACACCAACGGCTGCAGAGACCCGGTGAAGCGGACAGCTGTCCTGGAGGGCCTGAAGCAGAAGCACCTGGCGATTGCCTTCCTCCAGGAGACGCACAGCGATGTCTACGTTCAAGCCGACGGGCATGCCACCTGGAGAGGCCACATGTTCCTGAGCCATGGCACCAACCTCAGCGCGGGAGTGGCGACCCTCCTCTTGCCACAGCTGTAGTACAACTCGGTGGTGGCGTGAGAGGTCATCCCTGGCCAGCTGCTGACCATCCACGTCACCCTGGCGCACCAGAGCCTGCTCCTCGTCAACGTCTATGCACCCACCGACGGGAGAGAGAGAGTCACCTTCCTAGAGACCCTGGGTGAGCCCTCTCGCTGGAATCGTGCAGGAGATGACCTGCTCCCCATGGGCGGGGACTTCAACTGCACCGTCAACGCGCTGCTCAACCGGACGGGGCTGGAGCCACACCTGCCTTCGGCCCGCAAGCTGCGGACCGTGCTGGAGTCAGCGGACCTCATCAATGCCAGGTGGGTCCTCCATGCTGATGTGTGCCAGGACACCTAGACGAAGATGAGTACCAGCGGGCTCACCATGGCCTGCCTCAACCACCTCTACCTTGGCCAGCACCACCTGCCGTTGCTGTGTGGCAGCCGCATTGTCCCATTGGGCTTCTCAGACCACGCCTTGGTCTGCTGCGAGCTGAGCCTGCCCGGTGGAGTACGCATGCGAGCCCCTTACTGGTGCCTGAACATCAGCCTGTTGCAGGACACCGGCTTCAGGGACTGCTTCGCCCACCTCTGGAGGAGGTGGGAGGCAGCACAAGCAGACTACCCCTCCTGCTGCCTGTAGTGGGATGTGGGGAAGGTGCAGATCCGGGCGTTCTGCCAGCAGTACAGCCAGCTGGCGGCGAGTGAGCTCCGCCGCTGCACCCAGGAGCTGGAAGAGGACATGGCGGAACTCAAGGTGGTCCTGCTCCACGCCAGCAACGACACGGCACTCGAGAGCCTCCATTCCCACAAGAAACACCTTTGAGAGCTGGCGGAGGCTGATGCCCTGAACAGCTTCTTCTTTGATCTGGAGAGGCGGCTGGCCGTGGCCAAGACGCTGGACCACCTCAGGACCCCGGAGGGCCATCTGCTCACGGACCCAGGCAAGGTGTGGGAGCATGCCGTTGCCTTCTACCGGGACTTGTTTGCGGCCGAGCCCGTCTGTCCGCGGGCCTCCTGGGAGCTGCATCGGGACCTGCCATGCCTGGGCGCTTTGCAGGCTGAGGCTCTGGAGCATGAGCTCTTCCTGGCGGAGCTGGAGGCTGCGGTGGGGGGGCTTGCTTTGGGCAGGGCCCCAGGCATGGATGGCCTGCCCATGGAATTCTATATAGCCTTCTGGCCCCTCCTCAGATCCAGCCTCCTCTGCGTCTTCCATGACAGCCTCGCCGCCAGGACCCTGCCAACCAGCTGCCGCTGGGCCGTGCGCTCACCCTGCTGCCCAAGAAGGGGTACCTCAGCTGCCTGAAGAACTGGCGGCCCGTCTCCCTCCTGTGCGCCGACTACAAGATCCTGGCCAAGGCGCTGGTGAACCGCCTCTGCACCATCATAGCCTCCGTTGTCAGGCCCGAGCAGAGCTACTGCGTGCCAGGCAGGACCATCCAGGACAACTTGTTCCTGCTGCGGGACCTGCTCGCGGCCGTGGAGCTTTTCGGCCTGGACGTTGGTGTGCTCTCTCTGGACCAGGAGAAGGCCTTCGACTGCGTTGACCACTGGTACCTGCTCGGTACCATCGAGGCCTTTGGCTTCAGGTCGCTCTTCACCGTGGCGCTCCGGGCCCTGTACCACGATGCCTCCGGCCTGCTCAAGGCGTGCTGTGCTCCCCGTTCAGTGCGGCATTCCCCAGGGCTGCCTCCTGTCGGGCATGCTGTACGCCCTGGCCATCGAGCTGCTGCTGCATGCACTGTGACGTTTCTTGACCGGCCTCGCCCTGCCACGGGTGCCGGGCCCCGTCACCAGCCCCCTGCTCCGGCTGACAGCATATGTGGACGACATGACTGTCTTCCTGGGCAGCCAGGAAAACGTGCAGACCCCGGTGGACTGCCAGCATGCTTACAAGCTCACCCCCTCGGCCCGAATCAACTAGGACAAGAGCAACGCCTTTCTGCTGGGAACGTGGGCCGGAGCGCCACCTCTGGCCCTGCCAGGAGGCCTCGCCTGGTGCTGGGACAGCCTCAAAGCCCTGAGCGTGTTCCTGGGGCTGCCGGCCTTTGTGGCCCGCAACTGGGAGGACCTGGTGGAGAGAGTGCAGGCCCGCCTGCAGCGCTGGCCCTGGCGCCTGCCCTCCCTCTCTTACCACGGCCGGGTCCTCGTGGCCAAAACCTGGTAGCAACCACCCTGTGGCACTGCTACACCGTGCTGGACCCCCAGCCGGAGCTCCTGGAGAGAGTGCAGCGGTTCTTGGTCAACTTCCTGTGGGACAGACGGCACTGGCTCCCCTGAGCCGCCCTCTACCTGCCCACTGAGGAAGGGGACCAAGGCCTGGTCAACCTGGCCAGCCGGGTGGCCGCCTACCGGCTGCAGGTCCTCCAGCAGCTCCTGTATGCTGAAGGCCACCTCCCGTGGCAGCAGCTGGCGTGCCAGTTCCTGAGGCGAGTGGGGGGGGGCCTCGACTTGAACCAGGAGCTGTTTCTGCTGGACCTTACTTCCCTGAATGGGGCAGTCCATCCCCCGTTCTACAGCAGTGTGGTGCAGACCTGGTGGGTGGCCTTCCAGCTCTGCCCCCAGGCCAGGAACCTGCAGTCCCCGCACCTGCTTTGGGAGCTGCTGGTCTACAACCCGGCCCTGCAGTGCGTCGCTGCAGGGTGGCCTCCGCCGGCCTTGTGGCGGCTCTCATCAAGGCGCGCACCACCCGCCTGGAGCCTGCTCCATCAGCATGGCTGTCCCCTGAGGCCCTGGACGCCCGGCTGGCGCTGCACTCTGTCCGCAGTGAGGGCTGGCTTCTCTAGACCATCAGGGGCATCCTCCCGGCGGAAGTGGCGACTGCCCTGGAAGTCCACCTCCAGGCTCGCCAGACCCTGCATGCCAGGGATGCCGCACTCAACCCCTTCCCACCACTGCCCGTCATCCCTGCAGTCCCCAGTGAGCTGGCCGAGTGGCCCAACATGCTGCTCAGTCTCCTGGTGCCCCCCAGCAGCGATACAGGCTGCCCTTTTGGCACCCTGCCCCGCAAGGGCCTCTACCTGTGGGTGGTATGCACCCAGAATGCCCAGGTGCTGGCCGGCCGCCCCGACACCACAAGGTGGCGGCGCCTGGCGCTCCCTGGGACCCCGGTGTGGCGCACACTGTATAAAGGCGCCCACTGCCAAGAAGACTGGTGACCTGCAGTGGTGACTCACGCACAGCATCCTGGCCACCGGCACCTTCGTTCGCCACCTGGACCCGGCATCCAGCCCCTTCTGCCCAGGGGTGCCGGACAAAGACATATTCCACACGTTCCTTGACTGCCCCGGGCTGCAGCCGCTCTTTGCCACCCTGGGCATGCTGCTTCGGGCTCTGGGCCAGGACTTCTCCGAGGACGTCTACGTCCACTCCTTCTCCTACTGGGCATTGGAGCGGGCCGTGGTCGGCCTGGCCAACTTCCTGCTTGGCCATACCAAGATGGCCATCCTGAAGAGCCAGCGAAACCAGCTTGCCGGGACCGGGATGGTCGACGCCCTGCAGCTCTTCTGCCTGCTGGTGCGGGCCCGCCTCTTGCTTGAGTTTGAGCACGCAAACTCCTGCGGCAGACGGTGCCCACCTTCAAGGAACACTGGGCCCTCAAGGGGGCGCTCTGCCAAGTCAAAGCGGGGCGCCTGCTCCTTGCCCTGTAATATCCCCAGCTGCGGCGATGCGTCCAGCGGGCCGAGGCATCGGACTGTGCTTCACGCGGGTTGACCATTGGGAACCCCCCGTGGGGGTCCCCACTGGCTGAACTGTAAATGTGTAAATAGTCTGTTGGCTTGCTAGGGTGGTTTTTGGTCGAGAATGTATGGGCAGGCCTTTCAGGCCACGAGCCCAGGACCATGTCTGTGAGGCCTAAGTGTTCGGGCCAGCCTGTACATACTCTCTCCTGGTCCCAATGGGTTACCCTCCCTGGAATAAAACGCCTCTTAAAAGTCAAAGTCTTTCTTTCTTTCTTTCTCTTTCTAACTCAGTTTTTGATAGATAGTCATAATTAAAATTCTAAGGAAAGCAATAAAAATGACCAGTTAAATCCAAGTGATAAATCTACTCTATTATGCATTTGTTAATAACGATTTCAATCCCATCAATATTTTCCAAATAGATTTAGAACTAATAGCAGGGATGAACAATCTGCAAAGGATTTTGTCTCTATTTTTTTCTGCTCAACTTCATATGACCTTAGACTAACTCTATTAATACCATCAACTTAGAATTTTTTTAGTAAATATCCTTTGCCCTTGAATTCATACATACTTGACAGAGGTATAGGTATAATAATTCACTTGATGAAGATACAATATCTTGTATCTAATTACCAGGAAGCATACAATGATTTAAGACTGGTGTCTAAAATCTGTTCCAATCCAATTGACAAAGTTAAAAACCATGTTAAAAACTTTTAACATTCTTATGATATATCCATGTAATTTACCTGGGTTTAATTTAAACTAAAACCTTTGGATCTTACGGATGTATACCATATAGCTTTTAGAGGACACGCATACTGGGCTGTGATTATGAACATAAAAAAAAAAAAAATGATATTTTTTGGAAATATAATAGGATAAAGAAAGGAAACTTGAGTTCAAGTTCTGACTTGGGCAGGGAATTTGAGGCTAGATGCAATAAAGGACTTAGGATCTGTACTTCCTAATATTTTGAACTATACTCACAATCTGGCTGGAATTCAAAACTATATTTTAGGCAAAAAGTTTCCCTATAAAGTACACAGGTTAAGTTAAGAACCTCAGAAAAGCAATCCTCCAAATTCTACTTGCTGAATCGAAGACAGCTTAGTATTAGCCAATAGGAAATGCTAAACAACAATTAGTGTCAATTCCGGACCCTCTCTGGAGCCTACATGCCTAAGTCAGGGGGCAGGAATGTGCCGTTGTCCACTCAGAATTCAAAGCTACTCTGGTTTGTTCCTCCTGAAATCTTCAGAAGATGTCAAATAGTCATCATTGCTCTATTCTAGAACCAATTGTGCCATATTATGGACTAATTCTTAAGCTAAGAAAGATCTTTTGGGGATAGAAGTTAGAAAGCAGATGACCTTTTTAACATCACAGTATTCAGCAAACACCTTCTGCTGGATATACAACTTGTAAATCCTGCCTGTGAAATTGCTAAGTTACATATCTCTGAACCTCCAACAAAACCTGTAGAAATGAGACAGCTTGTAACTCTTGCTGACTAAATTCAAAGAATGGCTATATGAGACACTTACTGCTCAGCAGCCGAATAACACTGCATAGTAGCATGCCAGTCAAAAACCATGCTAATACTCTGTGTAGTATTTTTAGACTAATGCAGTGTCACAGAAATGTGCATCAGCACTACTGTGCAGTAGCACAAGTTACTACGCATTTGGTTAGTACTTCATTAAGCACGTACTAAATTAAATGTGCAGTTACTACTGCTCATTAATGCATGTGTAGACATGCCCACTGTAAAATAACAGTCTTTTATTTAATGTCAAATTTAAACTACTATGAAAGTCTTTACTTTGACCAACGTCTAGTTATCTTTATTGTACCTTCTTCCATCCTTTGCAAAGGACATAAGTCTCCACTCCACCATGTTGTTCATTTTCCATTCATGTCATGTCATTATACTTTATCTAAACACAAAACACTCTATTCCAGTGTGTTAGAACATAATCTTTATTGAAAACATTCCTTAGGAGTTGTTTTTTCCATTTAGCCAATGACTTTCGTCCAGGGGCAGATCCAGAGGGGGTGCAGAGGTATGGCTGCACTTCCAGTTTCTGACCATGAAGCAGGAGCAGCAGCCACAGAAATGCTTTTTAAGTTCCCTTTTTTTCAGCTCCACTTTAAGTCCCTGAAGAAGACTTCTAAGCATGGTGGAGAAGGGAAGGAGAAGTATACCCCTTCCCCTCTTGTCCTCATCCTTTCCTCTTCCATATAGTTATGTAGTTATCCTTAACACTTTTATAAAATTCATATTGCTTAATAAAACGTTCATAAAAGCTATTCAAGATCCAAAATATTAGGGCTGTCAAATGATAAAAAAAATCATCATGAATAGTTGTGGAATTAAAAAAAAAATGGTCACAATTGATCGAGATTTTAATCTCACAGCTAAAAACTCAAAATTATGTAGGTATTTTGTATGGTTGGGAGTAGGGGTGGGGTGTGTGGGGGGTGGAATTTGTGAATGTGTGGGGGTTGTGGGTGAGTGTGTGCAATTTTTGTGGGGAGGAGGTGGCACATGAGGGTCTGGAGCCTAGGGGAAAAAAGACCTCTGCATGCCCTGGCAAGTTGTGGTGCATTGTGGGTCAGGAGTGAGAGGCAGCAGTAGGACTGGTGGGGCTGTGGCTTGGAAGTGAAGAGAAGGGGCAGGGCACGGGCATATCACTGCCCCTCTCAATCATACTACCCCCCACCCCAAGTGTCCTCTTTTTTTAAAAACTAGAAATATGGTAACCCTACAGGAATGCAGCCCAGTGGCATATAGAGCAGTGCCCAGCAGGTATGTCTGTGAAGTGGAAAAAGGTGTGGGGGACGAACTGAGGAAACTATGGTGAGGCAGGGAGTAGGGCAGGGGCGGGGACTGGGGTGAATGGAACCCTGAAGCTGGGGTGGGTCATGGAACCGAGCTGTGGGTTGCTTGTCTAGGAAGATGGGGCAGCCTACATTCACCCCCTGCATCTGGGCTTCCTTG
>JAGPOW010003395.1:66026709-66040706 GCA_030014935.1 Caiman crocodilus | reverse complement strand
TCCTAAACCACATGCATGATTAATGTTTTTAATACATTAATCAGTGAATTGTTCTTTCATTAATTGGACAAGTCAGCACCAATGAAATGATAGCCCTAAAATATATATATTCAAACATTAACTCATTTCTTATTATTACATTCATATTTGTTTAACTGTATATTTAAATATGGTAGTAGCAATATTTATATGCCACCATCATATGCCATATTTAGATTTTATGTAGATGATGGTTAAAACAGGACTGTTTAAGTTATGCAACCTCTTCCTTTCCCTCCCCTCCCCTCCCCTATGGTGGTTCAAATAAAATACAACATATTTCTGAGCTGCTAGTGGCATTGCAAAACCAAATCACAGTCTCTTCATCTCATTTACAATACTAATTAAACTCAGCATGTGTATCTTTTTCTAAAAATGCTAGTTAAAAGGCAGAGGGCCAGACCCCACTGATGTTGCTCATGCAGACTCCAACCAGATTCCTTGGGAATTTACCCGAATAAAAGCCACAGGTTCAGGTACGGAATCTGTAAGCCAACTCTGAAAACAGACATATTTTCAACTGGGTTTTATATTAAAGTCTTTACAGCACTGTATTAACTACATCTAAAAAAGCCACTTGGTTGTGACCATTTCTTTTTACAGCCTGATAATTAGGAAAGTTCTATAAAGGCACTTACCTACAAATAGCTGACTGTTGAGCTGCAAACGGATATGCCCATCAGATAGAGAAATGTGAGTCCTTTGAGGAAGCTGATCTATTTGTAATGATGCCTCCTTGATGTTTCTTTCAGCCTTCACATAATGCCACTGGTTGTCATTTAAGGGAGTGGGTGATTGCACTGTAACTTCATTAGGTCCATTTCCCACATCAAATGAAAAGGTCACTGCAGCAGGAGCTAAGAGCATAATCTAGGTAAGAGTTTGCTCAAGTTAACTCACATGTAAAAGTGTTTAGAATCTTGGGTCACAAAAGTAAAAGTCACTAAATGGCACAGAGAGGTACTGTCTCAAAATGTCTATCCTATATTCCTTCCTTCTAGCTATGAGATGGTAAGATTATTTGTTTTATCTGGAAACTTGATTTCAGCAGACCCAACCACAGATTTCACTCTTCATATCATCAGGTATTGAAAGCAAAAGTTTGCCTACAGCATGAACACTGATGTGGTTGAGGCCTCCTAGTGAGCATGCTAGTCATAAGACAGAAAATGTGATAGTTTCCTTAGCTTTCAGTTTGGATAAGAAACATGTCCTGCCAACATGCTAATTGGTTGTCATCAGAAGCTTTAAATTTTACTTATCACCACCACTGATTATTTTTTTTCCTTTAACAAAATCAAATTTACATGTTGGTAGAATGTTTGTTATACGTTACCACAATTTTCACAGACAAAGAACATATTTTGGCCTACAGAACATATATACTAGGTTATGTAAAGCATTTATGTATTATATCAAAACAAATGAATTTTTGCCAACCAACAAAAAACCACTCACAATTTCTCTCAACTTTTGGAGAAAAGTACTATAATGTCTGTGCATTGCCATCACTTAAAAAGGTAATTAAATGAATCTTGTTTGGAGGTGAAATGCTTCTGGAAGGAACAAAATGATTTTGATATTTTTCTACAATATACTTAACGCCTTACAATTTCCTTTTTCATAGGTCTTAGAACTTTGAAAGGGAGAAGGGATTCCTTTTATACCCCAAATAGCTATATCAAGTTTTAGTATACCAAAGTCAAAAAACTTGGTATATTGCTGCCTGTAAATCTCTTTTTGAAGAGCTTTTTTAGATACAGCTTATGTTAAATCTTGACCTTAAGGTAGAACAACTCACTCAGCAGACTTCTATATGTAGTCAATAGGAACTGACTGGCCACAATTCCTTCACATATTTTTGAACATGTAAGCTTCCACTACAAAGTACAATAATAGGGCAGATCTTCAGCTAGAATAAATCAACATATATCCACTGATGAACAATCCTTAGACGATTATGGTTCAACAAGCAATTAGAGTTTTTTAGATAGCAAGACCTGGCATATACTGTTTCTTTTCCAATGCCAATGCTGTTTAAGGAAAAGTACTCTAACATTTTGGCATAGCCAAAGAAAGTATTTACAGCTAAAATATAATGTTGAAAATGTGTTGTTAACATATTTTAATGCTTGAGCTGGGAAGATATAAGTATTTTCCATTAAAAAAAATTCTGCTTAATAAACTTTCTTAACACCAAGGACCATGTATGTCATGTGTGTGCACAAACCCACATCCTGTTTAAATTAACGTAATGTAAAAAAAACAAACAAAAAACCCCCAACAACATAAAACCCCCCTACCAAACAAGTGATGCCTTATCAAAAGGCTCTCAGTAACTTTAGTTTAGGGTATTAATAAAGAACTATAGGACTAGGCAAATAGAAAATATTTCCATTAACTTCAGTAGACTCTAGATTAGACTCCAAGGGAAAAGCAAAAAGATTTAGAGGTGCTCAAAGGAAATTAAACATTTACAAACAATTTTAAAACAAAAAATCTAGGTTTTTTAAAATCATTTAGGAAGTAGATGGGGTTATTGGCTTAGAGATTAATTTTTCCTCTTTTTAAAGTTATCTTGACATTTATATAATGTCTTTAATCCACTTTGGGCAATGTTTTCACCGACATACTAAAGTCCTACTGAATCCTACTGAAATCCTACTGAAAACAAAGGGACTGAATTGTTATTAAATCAGAACAAAACAGCTTCTGCCGAGAACCTTGCAATAAAGTAAGACAAGTACATTGGTGTTTTGCTTTCCAATTAAAAGCAGCCATATATTGCAACTTATTTTTAAGCAGAACTCCCCTCTGAAATCAATTATCAGTTTGGCTTAAAATTAGTTCATTATATGCAGCAGAAAGAATAGAATGGTTGGTGTTTAATAATAGCTCAATAGTAAAATAAATCATAGAGAAAGTTCTCACTAGATAGACTTATTTGCGAATCAGTCTCCCCCTTTTACAAGAAAAAAAATGAGAATACAAAATCGGCAGAAATTCCATGAAATCAGACACAGCTTCAGCAGAATGTTTCCTTCATGGAGGAGGGAGGGGTTTATTCTAATGGACAATTTTGGGTGAAGCCTGAAAATACAAATTCTGCTTTAAAGAAACAAAATATGCTTGTCAGATGGCAAATTAGATAATAGACCCGATAAATAATGTGGCTGTGCAGTCTCTAATGCTGACAATTTGAAATGAATGTTTGAAATATCCAAAGAAAGATATTGAAAACTATAAATAAATCTGGAAAAGTGGCTGATTAAAGACAATAGCACACATTCTTCCTAACTCTGTAAAACTAGTAATCAAATATTTCCTATAGGGGTTGAGTCAGTCCCTGTATTTTAAGAGATAGCTGTAGGAAATGCTTTTCTTCTCCCATGGATGACTAGTGCTATATAACATATTATACCCTGATGCAGTGTAATTTTCATGACTATTTGTACAATGAAAAGCCCTACAGCTTAGAAATTTCCTATAAGAATCTTGATCTTACATTCCTTGGTCAGGCAAAAGTAAGGATGGAGCCTTAAAAGCCTTAAAACCAGTAAGTTATAAATAAAGGTCAAATATTAAGCCATAATAATGTTAAAAATAGACTTTTGTTGTTAGCTACTGTGCAATGTTAAGTATTAATGATATAGTAAGTTTTAAATCATTTTGAATATATCCTTACTTTAAATGCTATCCCAAACCTAACATTTTAATTTGTTATTTATTACACAAGACAAATAGAAGACATTGATTTACATTGACTCATTAATAACATACGGAATGTAAGTTGGTGAGTTACATTACAATATATTAGTAATGAATTTATTATGAAAAAAACCAAACCCTAAATGATTCCAAGCAATGTTGAATAGTCAAGGTGATAAAAATCTTTTTATAAAAATATACATTTTCTGATTTTATCAAAGCAATTATTTAAATTTGCTGTACCCCTAGAAGAAAGAAATATTTATAGGCCAAAGCCAACATTGTAGTAGTTACTAGGCATTTTTTAACCATACATGTCAGATATTGTCTTCATAATTAACCTTATAAAACACACTGCCACAGTCTGTACTGCTGCAATTTCAGAATAGTTTGAGGGTGCAGCTCACAAAGTATGTAGAAGTAAATAAGCCTCATGGGTGACAGATGTCCCCATTCATATGAAAAGGAGTTAGAACTCCTTGCCGAGTACCAAGAATAAGAACTACATGCCATAAATTCTGAGACATCTGAAAGCATGATTACTAAAGTTTTAAGGTTTCTTCTTGTAAAACAAATGATGAATTTAGGAAATTATAAACTTCCACCTATTATGGTGGAACTTTTTCTGGATTAGTTCTCAGCTACCTAATCTGTGTCCCAATCTGTCAAGAACTGGATTTGTCATCTCTTTGCAGTTTAGTAGTAGGAGTAAGAGATGTGCGTATAACTGTGGATTCTTACAACTGGTACTTCCTTCCTGGCCTAAAATGCATGTCTTTTAAGAAAGGTTAATACATGGAATATTTATACATTTATTCTATGGAACACTTGGAGTGAAATTCATGTAGCCAGTGAAAACTCACAGTTAAACACTTCCTACTTTAGCATACTGTGTGACCCTCCTAACACCTAACTGGCAAACATAGTTGATTCTCAAAAGAATAAGATTGAACATCAGTGCCAAGAGGTTAAAGAATAAGATTGAACATCAATGCCGGTGAAGAATCAATATCACTACTGCAGTCTTCAGAATTAAAACTCAGTGAACTGGGGTCAAAGCAGACCTGAGGACTCCAGATACTGCTGGAACTGTTTAGTCACAACCTATTTGATAATCATTTTCTGCAATGGGTGATTTAATATTGGATGATACTGGGAGGAATTCTCCATGTTCAAGATAGCTTTTCAGTAATGTTCCTAATAACTACTTCTTTAAAGGAGGGCAAAATGCTGACCTCTCTCTAACTGATAATCCATTCCAGCAATGACCCTAACACCTCCCCAAGTAACTTAGATCTAGTAACCCATATATTTCCAGCTTCTGACAGTCTACACAGTATCAATATGCTAAAACTAAGAGAGCGAGAAACCTAAAAAAAACAACTCTGTGGCAACAGAAATATTTACATCCGACTGGTTTTATCATCTTTATCTATCTTTACCATCAGCCATTCAGGACAAACCTAAGGGGTTTTTTTGGAACAGGTCTAACTCTGAAGAGAATGAAAGTAACTATGGTCAAAGTGAACAAACCTTTCTGTCCTTCCTGCAGAATTGTGGCTTAACTTTAAAAATAATTTAATGATGTAACTCATTTCATTTAGCATCGATGTTCCACTACCAACATTAATTCCTCTTGTTCCATTAGTCATAAGTCATCTTAATAATGTGTATGAGTGATGAAAATTTAGGAAGATTGTGATTAGATTGAGGGACGTGATACAAGTACAGTAGAATACAGATCATCCAGGCATCCAAATGATTCACAGCCTGTTTATTTTGCAGCAGGTTGCCAAATTAAGGATGACTCATTCAGCAGTTTGCTGTGGGCGCTGCTTCTCCTCTCAGCTGGAGCTCAGCAGCAGTCCTGAGCAGCTGATAAGAGCACGGCTGTCCTTTGAAATAAAAGCTGTAGCAAATAATGGGAGCACCTCATCCATTTTATATCCCATGGTAACTTTATAAACCCTCATCTTTACAGCAATGTAGCCCTATCAAATAACTAGGTTCTGCTGTATGTGTAAATACAGGTATGTAAGACTAGAGACTGGATCAGATTGGTGAACACAGCAATGGAGTTTTTCCTATTTGGAATTCACCTACATGGATCTGTGCATTCCATCTCCTGATTATACCATTTATTTTGAAATGTCAGCATTTTGAGCTGGGAATGTCAGTATCCAACAAGAACATTATTAAAGTTTCTGACATTGTTTTGGCGTGCTAAACAAGAGCATATATTGATGTTTCCTGTGTTTCGCAGCTCTCTGAGGCTATTGCATCACTGTACTTCATACCAATTCACACCATTCTAACACAAGCTAATTCAATAATATTGCTGCCTGACATAGTAAAACACTGGGGAAAATACAGTTTCTCTCATTTAAACTTTGGTACTATAGTCTAGGAGACAAATCGGAACCAAAGATCATCAAGTGTAGCTACTGAGATTTAATTTGCACATGTAGCAGGGTCCCCCTTGATGCTGGGAGTCCCATTAGCTACTGAATTCCTAGCCACAAGGGCGCACCCTTGTGGGGCTGGGAGTCCCACAACTCTCATCCCCAGCAGCCACTGATTCTGGGACCTGGCAGCACAAGTACCCAAAAACCCAGAGGTGTAGATGCTGGATGCTGGGACCCAGCTGGATACCTACAGCCAGGGGGCATGGCTGTCTTGGGATTCATAAGGCCCCTGGGCCTGGGGAATCATGGCCTCTGCAATCTCCCAGGCCCAGCCCTGGCCATATGTGCATGGCAGAAGGCATGATTGTATATTATATCCCATCATGCCTTCACTTGCACATGTAGAGGGGGACCTAGTACTCTGTTGTGTTTTTCAGCTTTGCAGGTATTGTTGCACAATAAACAAACTGGCTATAAACAGTGATATTTCCAAATCATCAAATGTGACTTCTTTATTTTACAGAAGTATTTTTTACAGTATTATTAAATACAAGCCCCATTTTTCACTGATGTGCCCATATTTTTAAGTGGACTAAAATAGTGCTATTTTAGGATACAGAACTGTTCAATTCTAAGGTAGAAAATTCATTAATAACTTTCACAAGAAAAACTGACACAGACTCATGTGACTATAAAGCTCACTGGTTGCCAAGCAATGTGACATTTTAAATGAAAACTTAGTGTCTAAAGCAGTATGTCTCCATCTTTGAAGTCTCATTTCTTCAATAATGAAAACCAACAGACAAAAGCCTGTGATCACATGCTCAAATGTAAAATTGTGAGTCATCTCAGTAAGTTCAATGCAACAACTCCACTGTGTAAGGACTATGCCTGTGAGTAATAGCTTGCAGGACTGGAAATGTAAAAAGAAGAAAATGGAGGAAGAAGCAGCTTCTACATAAGGTTGATGAGAATAGGGTTTAGTTCCTAGATTTGTCATAGCATGACAACATCACTCATCTGTTTCTCTATGCCTCAGTTCCCCATATAAAAATTGTTGTTCTCCCACTTTTTGTCCATTTTGTCTGTTTGGATTATAAACTGTCTGGAAGTAAAGATTACCTCTTAAATGCATGTTTGTACAATGCCTAAATGAATGGAGCTCTGATCTCAGTTGGGGCCTGCTGTGTGCTACTATAAGAATAGTAAAACAGATAATCAAACACAAACAATAATAATAATAATAATAATAATAATAATAATAATAATAAGAGAAAATTTTAAATATCATGGACCTTTTGGGCTGAATTTTCATTTCATCTAAACCAAAGCCTTAGTAAAGAGGACTTACCATACAGCTCTATCCTTATGAAGTCCTTAATGCCAAGGTTCTCTAAAAACACACCAGAAGAAGCTGTAGTCTTAAAGAAGAATGACACATCTGCACTGAGTTCTCCATGGAAAGTAGGGAAATGAAGATATGAGGTCTCAGTATTGAAGGAGGCCGAATTCCAAAATGTTCCTGGTTACAGTAAAAGATAATGTTAAATGAAATTGGAGGTCCAATATTTTTCCATACAGAACTGGAACATTAAAAACAAAAGGAATTAAAAAAGAACAGTTGCTGCAAAGGGCAGTATGTAAAGCATTATATGTGTTTCAACTCTCAAAGTAAAGAAAAACAATGATTTTAGATGAGTTGAAATTCCATGTCTTCCAGTAGCATGTTACCTGAGTAACTACTGGTAGAAAGTGGTCTGTATATTACACTACTAAATAATCAAAAATAGCTGAATTTAAAAACAGAAAACCTGATCCTACTGTTACTGAAGTCAGAAGGAGTTTTTCCACTTACATAGAAGTTTAACATTTAACAACTTCTACAAAAATTAAGAGCCTTATCCTACCGAATTTACTGTAAGTGTTTTGCCCTTTAATTGATTACAGTTTAGGGACTCATATTGCTTCCTTATCCACTTGATTAGTCCAAATGAAGTCAATGTAACTACTTGGGTAAAGGTTACAAGATCAGACCCATATAGTTTCCATTGGTTTTATTTTTTTCCATCAGTTGACATTTCATTATAATTTGTTCAAGTTTGCTCTTGACTATTAAAAAGGTTATCGAAAATCCCTAGTAAAACTCATTCCAGTGGGGATATGCTGCCCAACTAGAAACATCTTGTTATTACTGCTAACTTCTTACAAGTGTATTTCTCTCTTTAATAAGATATATTGCTTTCTAAATCAAATGAAGCCTTCAATATCTTCTTATCAAATTAAGCAAGAACAGTGTAGTTTCATAGTTGGTAGGGTCGGAAGGGACCTAAGCAGATCATCTAGTCCGACCCCCTGCCATGGGCAGGAAAGGTTGCTGGGGTCAAATGACCCCAGCTACATGGCTGTCTAGCCTCCTTTTGAAGACCCCCAGTGTAGGGGCAAGCACCACTTCCCTTGGAAGTTGGTTCCAGATCCTAGCCGCCCTGACTGTGAAGTAGTGCCTCCTAATATCTAGCCTGAAGCTACTCTGTCAACTTATGGCTGTTGTTCCTTGTTATCTCCAGTAGTGCTCGGAGGAACAGGGACTTTCCCATTGCCTGCTGGTCCCCCTTGGCAAGTTTATAGGCAGCCACCAGATCCCCTCCTAGCCTTCTTTTGTGAAGGATGAACAGGTTCAGGTCCTGTAGCCTCTCCTCATAGGGCCTGCCCTGCTGCCCCCTGATCATGTGAGTGACCATCCTCTCGACCCTCTCACTGCTGTCCACATCCATCCTGAAGTGCGGTGCCCAGAACTGGACGCAGTACTCCATCTGCAGCCTGACTAATGTTGCATAGTGTATATTCTTCTTTTAACATCATAACTCCTAAATACTTAAAAATGCTTTTGGCTCTTCAGTGGTAGTCAAGGACCTGCATCTCTAGTTCCAGAGGAAGCATCATGAAGATAAAACAGTCAGCGCACCTGTAAATGTGCCTGACACCTGCTAATTAGACTTGATTAATTTAGTGTGCTAATTATTATGCTTCAGCAGCCTCAGCTTCATGTGTATTCAGTGCTCCCATGCTTCAAAATGGCAGCGAGGGTGCCTTAACTAAATCTTGGAAAGCAAGCATAGTTAAAGAGTTTGCACGGCTGGTTTGAAGAGCAGGATGCTGAATACATTACACACTGAGAGTGCTGTCATTACAGTGGCTCCTGAAAACCATTCTAATTAAAGTACGCCCTCCAAAGTCAGAGTACATGTAAAGACACCCTCAGACTGTAGAATCCTTCTTTGAGTCTGTGGTTTTTCTCTGGTCATAGCTCTTACAAAGCTGAACTTCAGTGCCATTATGACTAGAGAACATAACGACTATTTAGAAAACAATGGGTTGGCTGTTGTCAGTAATTTAAACACAATAGGAAGTTTAATACTAGCAATTTATACAAAATTGGGAAAACATTGATGACAATTAAAAGGGAAAAAAGACAATGACCCAACAAATAAATGACGTATTAAGCTTCAATGAAGCATTTCAATGGTCCTGACTTGAGAGAATGAAGCCTTTAGCAGGGGGGACAGATTGGCTAGTTTTCATTGCCATATCATTTAACAAGTACACTGGAACATTTTAAGTGAAAGGTAGAAAAAAAATCTCTTCTACTTTGATTATGGCACCTCTGATCTCATTTGAAACCCTCAGATGGGAAGTTCTGCTTATATACTAAATTAAAGTTATTATGCTTCCTATTCCTCTCTTACTCCATCTTATTTTTGTCTTCTTTTTTACTGCATTATCCCAATCCTGAAACAGGTGCATGAAGTATTTAAGAATATAAAATTACAAGAATAAAACCAAATACATAGGGACAGATCCATACTGTAGCAAAACATGTCCATACAGAATTTTTCTTCTTTTTCTTTTGCTAAAACTGCCTAACACTACAGAAAATGGAAATCAATTGGACTTTATCTGAGATAAATGGAATAAGGCACCCCTGTTTTAAAATAAAACAAGAGCCATAACTACACGTTGAATAATACTTACGTGCACAACAACATGTTTGCTTTCAGGATTACAAAGACTCATTAAATAAACTACTCATTAAAATATCTTTTTTACTTTAACTATTTAAAAATAAAATATGAAAATATCACTGAGAAACTGAAAACAGAGGAAAAACATGCTGATATTTTTAATACCAAAAAACTATTCAAAGTGACTTCCTCAACTCAACTTCTTAGTTGGAAAAAGTCATTAGTGTTATCCAATATTGGCCTAACACAAATGTGTTTATTTGTATTTGTAACAGTTTCTCTGCTAATATCTTTAAATGCAGTATCACACACTCTATAGGTGTGAAACACCAGAGGATAAAAAGGAGAGAGAGAGAAAGCAAATACAATCAAATAGATTTTAGCAGGAAAAAAACTGCAAACTAAAAATTATAACTTTTTAATGGGCAAAAATCCATTTTCAGCAGACATATTTTACTACCTCCAAAAAGTGCAGAAGAAAAGAAATCTTGAGTGAGGCACAAAAAATTACCTATCATGTATTGATGTGTGCAGCTAAAATACAGGACTGAAAATCAAGACCTAAATTCTGAGGATAAAGATTGTATTTAAACACTGTGGTGTTCCCCACGTCACCTGGAGATAGTTCACTCCTAGTTCAGTGAAGCGCAATGAAGCTTGTATAAATATCCAGGGATTCTTTAACAGAAGGAGCTTTTCTAAGAGCCAAATCCTGGTCCCAGTTAAGACAACAGGAGCTTTATTCCATTCAAACACAGTAAGGATTAGACTGTAAGTGTACAACAGTAACAGTATAATGGAAAGCTGTGCTTCTCGAAAACTGAGAAAACTGCAAACTTTACATGCAAGGACCAACTGACTTCAATGAAAGTAGCAAAAGGCATAGGGTATGCATGCTTTAAGCCATTGTCTCTACAGCTGAAACTATTTGCTCTGGCCTGTTCCTTCTTGCTTTCCATCCTGATATTATTTTGATTTTTTGTCCCACTGCAAAATTGGGTGGAGTGGGAGACCTGGAATAACACTATCTGTTACTTGCAAGATTTACTCACAGCTGTTTCTTTTCATACTTGTATGCCTTTTAATGGTGCTGCATGCAAAAGTTTCCTCACTCAGCATGGCAAAAAGGACAGAATTATTGAAAAATTTGCAAATAACTTTTCTAAGTAATTCTTGCTCATGTTACAAAGCCTGGTCAGCTGGCAACTGTTTGCCTCTGAGAATCTGTAGAGTACAGACCCCCATCTGTATCACTACTTCCAGCTCCACTGGACAGCTTATTATAAAATCCATAGATTACAAGGCCAGAAGGAAATTTTGTGATCACTTTCCCTGAACACTGGTATGAAACAGATCTGCAAGCTACCTGAATTTTCTCTTTAAAGAAAGTATGTTTTAGAAAACATCCAATCTTGGTTTCAATAATTTTCAGGATGAAAAATCCATCACAGTACATGGTAAGTTTTTTTTTCCAATGATTTTAACTGTGAGGTTATTTAACTTTGTGTAAGTTTGGTTAGGTTCTACTTCCAGGTTGGAATAGCTATAATTCTGCCTACTAGACAGAAGAGCCCTGTTTCTGCAAATTGATCTTCTTCATGATCATGCAGGAAAATAAAAGGCCTGTAGAAACATAGAAAAAAGAGACCTGTTGCTCAAGGTAGGATCATCCCTATGTAAATAATTTCAGTCAAGTGTCTGTCTAACCTTCTCTTAAATTCTTCTAAGGATGAAGATTTCACAACTTCTCTTGGTATTCTGTGCCCATACTTACCAACCAGCATAGTTACAAAGCTCCCCCAACCAAAAATTTTCTTGTTGCAATTTAAGACCTTGTCTTGTCCTGACCCCTGCAACCACGGAGAATAGTCTATTGTTATGTCCTTTCAAGCACCCTTTAGTTATCTGAAGACTGTTATCAAATCCCCCCTCAGTATTCTCTTTTCCAGACAAAATAAACCCAGTTTGTTCAACCTTAATTCCTAAATCATGTCTCCTAGATTTATAGCCATTTTTTTTATTTCTCTCTTCTTGACTCTCTAATTTACTCCCTAGGGCCATGTGTAGATTAAACAAGAGGCATGTGTGCAGGACCCTTTAAAGAAGGCTAAATGCTTTTGCACCACTTTAATGGTGTTGCTGTTTGCATGCCTTGACAGCATATTATGCATTAATCCCAGCTGCTGTAGGAAATTTGGCAGCATAATGTACCTTAAATGACTTGGGGTGCAGCAAACTAAAACTCCTCCATGGAGTTTTAGTTTGCTGCCCTATGGCTGCAGAGTAAAGCATCAGACTCCACGCAGCTCCACAGCTTTGCAGGAAGCCCTGCAGGCAGCTGGGCAGCAGCCCAGGAAAACAGCTCCTCCCAAGAAAGTCAGCAACCCTGATCTTTCCACCTTCCCCACCCCTCCAAAACTGCCTGCCTGGGCTGTGTGGGGGCCTGGTGCTTCCCTCCACAGCTGTAGTGCCCCCCAGGACTGCCTGAGCCGGGTGCTTGACGGTGGGTGCCGCCTGGAGGGGGCCACAGCTGCTGTGGAGGGAAGCACCAGCCCCTTCCCTGCTCCCATCAAGGGACCTCTCTGTCCGCCGGCAGATCACCCTTCCCTCCTCACTGGAGAGGCAGGTAAGGTATGTGTGTGACATGGGGGAGGGGTTAATTGGCACTAAATTGAAATGGTGTTTTTTAAAACCCACTGCTTCAATTTAGGGCCCCTGTATCATCTACATATGCCCACTGTTCTTAAAGTGAGGTGCCCAAAGCTGGATACAGTACTCTAGATTAGGCTTCACCAGTACTGAACAGAGCTAAAGAATCACTTTCCTTGACTTGCAAACAACAGTCCTTGTTAAGCAACACAGTATGCTATTAGCCTTTTTATTCAAAGAAACTGCACTGTTGACAAAATATGGTTCTTTTGTAATCCTCTCTCTTTTTTTAATAAATTCTTTTTTATAATCTCCTTCTCTTTCCTATTTTGAAGAGATTGAGCTTGATCATTCTTTCATTCTGAAAACAGATGTCAGATTTATCCAGCCAAGAGCCTTGTATTCTGAAATTCTACAAACCTACAAGACTATTGTGCTACTTTAAGCCCGTTTAAAGTATCTCAGTATTTTCCTTAGGACAATTAGAGCTAATTTGAGTTAGTTGTCATTGAAGCTGCATGTGTAAATAATTGTGTCTTGCCTATTTTGATGAGAGTAAAAGCCTGTGGCAATCTGACCTGGGATAAACCAAACATCTGTTTTTACCTTAAGACATTTTTCCAAACCTTTAATCATTTTTTAAACCCTTCCCTTAACCCTCCAGGTTGTGTCCAGGTGACTGTGGCCATGCAACATGTGGTGCCGCAAACCTATCTGTGGTACAACACACCACACATGCAGGCATTCTCTATGCTGCTTCCTTGCAGTATGGGGGTGTTTTTTGACCTTGGGAGATCCCAGGGTAAATAAAAAAAAAAAAATACCACACACACACCAAAATAAAGTTCGGTGGCACACGTGACAGCAGTCCATGCCACCCAAAACCGGAACCTGACCAGCCAAGCTATGCTTTGACTGCCTGCCGGCCAGGCTTCCTGCCATAGCCAGAGCCCCGGGAGGACCCTAAGACACCAGGTAAGGCTGCTGGGGCCAACACAGTTGCTACCCCACCTGGGGTAACCTGAGCACCAGAGCTCATATGGCATGGGTGTTCCCTGTGATGCGCTACAGACTTGAGAACTTGACAAGATGGGACTTGCAATCTGAGACTGATGAGCTGCCCCAGAGCACCTCCCTCACATTTGTAAGATAGTGCGTCCTTGGTACCAGTCTTCTT
>JAGPOW010003395.1:65997257-66012430 GCA_030014935.1 Caiman crocodilus | reverse complement strand
AGAGAGCCGGGAAAGGTAAGACACTTCCCATACCCCCTCCCATTCTCCTGCTTTCCAGTGTTTGGCACTCTGCCCAGAGCACTGCAAGAGCTCACTATGCCTCTGCCTGGGATTAAATGATTGTTCCAGCTTTTTGCTTATATTAGTAGAAAAGAGAACTGGTAGTCCCTAGCTCAGCCAGGCGTGGTATTGGATTAATTTATCTTAAGCAGACCATTTATGTAATTTCTTGTAAAATAGCATATGAAAAAGAGATGCCATCACCCTAAAAATCAAAGTAATGTATACTCTAAAGCAAAGATCAATTTGAGATCACAGAATTAACAGTCAGGAAATGAGAAGAGTAAAAAACCGTATCTGTAAATGGACTCATTTCATTACTGAGAGTGCTAAACATAGCTTTGGTGCATATTAAGCATCTGGAATAGTACTACTGTGTAGTGAAAATCAGAAATGTCAGCACTCATGAGTTAGATCATGCACAACAAATACAGAATTTATCTATTCAGAGACTGTAGAAATCATGTTAATGGCTGTGCTACATAACCAAGTTGATGTAACCAGTGACTAGGGGTAAAGTTTCTCAAATCTACTATATTTTTGGACAGTGCTTCCAGTCAGCATTGTTGATTGTAAAATGACAGAGCTGAATGTCACTTCAATTCTATAGTACTGCATATTGAGCTTAAAGTTTCTGCCAAGTAACTAAAGCAGTAAATATACAAAATTTACAAAAAAGAATAATTGCTAAAGGATATGAAGCATAAAGTTAATCCAGCTTAAATGAGAATGAAGAAGAATGAAAGATGCAAAGAATGCAAAGTTGGCACGAGAGACCTGTCAAAACTCTACGGTGTCTCATATATACACTGTTTTTCCTTCTGAGGCTCCCAAGTTTTTAGTGTCAGGCCCCCACCAAGAAGCTAGAATCTATCCTAGCTTCAACCTTACTTGCAACTGCCACTGCTTTTTATAACTTACTGATAGATAAGACCTCTGTTTCTCTGACAGTCTCTTAGCTCGTAAACATATTGACTGCATTCATTACCACACAACTGCCAGCCCAGCAGACCTAAGAAACAGTCAGAACAATTCCTAGAAAAGTCAGACATGTATAATGGCATCAATGTCCAATATCAGTGTTTGTGTTTGCAACCCATCACGGGGGAAAGAAAAGCTAGAGAAGTTTTATAAATAATTTATGAGACATCCATTTAAAAAAAAAATAACTATAAAAACAGTATATTTCTCCTGTTTCAAAAGCCTGGAAACCTGGGTCTGCAGTTCTAAATGAATATTTCCACTCTAACTGGAGACACTGGGCTACCTGTAAGCACAGTCCTGAAACATTTTTAATATGCTAGTGTTAGAGCAGCATGCCCATTAAAGAATCATAACTTCACAGTGCTTACTCAAAGTTGCTACCTCTGCTTTGGCAATGAATATTGCTAATCTAAATGAAAAGCAGCACATAGCTTCTTCATAATAAGCATGTAAATGTTAATATGCGACTTCTTCAGTGGCATATTTTAAAAGCTCTGCAAGGGAAAAAGACAGTGCAAGGAATGCCTAGAATCTGATTAAAGAAGGATTACTGTCCCCATTATATTACATATCCAAAAATTATTTCACAAAATATTTTTCAAATTCTGTAGTTATTTGGTGTGCCTAGTGAAAACAGCAGATCATACTAGTGGGTAGGATAATTTATTTAGAGAATTTCAAAAACCGCTTATTTCGGTTTCAGATCCCCATATTTTATGGTGTTCATAAAGGTAAGTGATAAAGGTAAGTGAAATGGAACAAGTCATTTTTTTTTTTTGCATGAAGTGATTTGGTTTTTGGCCAGGTACACACATTATACATAAACTGGTATAAAGAACCAAAATTTGGTCTACACCTGTAACAGAACAGAGGTTCAGAGCACATAAACTAGTTTAAAAATGGCAGAACCTCATCTAAGATAGACGTGGATTGATGTGAACTCAAAAGTAATTGAATTAGGTTAGACCAGTGCACTGAACTACTGTACCAGATGCCCTATTGATTCATGTTAGGTTGCTGTCTCCTAGCATTCCAGGTGCCTTTGCAGCCCCCGCTAGCCTCCTCTCACAGGTAGGTGTGCTAGCACTCAATGGATGCTTGGCTGCTTCAGCCAGGTGCCCTGCCCTGGCCTTTCACAGAGCGGAGCCAGCAGAGTATTTCCCCTGTCCCGCTTCCAGCCAGCTGTCAGCCACATATGGGTTGGGGGGAGAGAAGGGAGGTAACGTGCAGCTGGTGGCAGGATGTTCCCAGCAGCCTAGGAGGCTGGTGCCAGGCAGTGGGAACAAGTGGGGCTCCCCAGCCTCCTGCTGTTGGCTGCTGCTGGTGCTGGAGTTCCAAGAGGCCCAATTCTTGCCTCATCAAAGTGCCCAAGCCAAGCCTGATTAGTTGCCAAGCACAATCCCACAACCCTCTGCCATCACCATGGACCATACCCCATGCCCTACCCTATGTTTGCACAAGAGCCCCAGAGCAGGTCACCATGGTGTGCCCAGTAACTCAGATGGCAGTGGGGCGGGGGGGGGGAGGAGGGTGTCACAGTGACCTGCTCAAAAGTTCTTCTAGAAGGCTAGGGCTGGCCACAAGGAAGGTTCTGTAATGATGGCAGGGGGGTGGGAGCATGTGCCTGGCAACCAATCAGGTGTGGCCCGTGTACTCAGCTGTACTCAGCAGTGCTGTGAGGCATACAGAAGCACCCTCAATCTGTTGGTCTCAGCCAGGGTAGGCAGCCTGCATGCCACTCCCCACCCCACCAAAGGGTGGATGTGTGTTCTGTTTGCTCCTAATCTAACCTATGCTGCTTATGGAAACATACATAGGTTTGATTGATTCTGCCTCAGCTTTTTTGAACATCTGTACATAGCCTTTGTTTCAGAGTCAGGGATGCTACAACAGTTAGCTATTCATGACTAGAATTACAAAAAAAAAAAAAATTAGTGAACTAAGGATACATATATGAAAAGTTAATTCTGTAATGGAATAAATGAATTTGACCCTTCAGGACAAAGTTTTCTAAAGAAGTAGTCTGAAAAATCAGATTAATGGTCCCAAACCAAAAAGCACTGATTTTGCAAAATATAGCAAGGTTGGATTCCTTCCTCTGCTACAAATATAACTGCTTGTAACAGGGTCCACAGAGTTGCACAGGACCACTGAGGTACTACAGCTGTCTGCTGCCACATTTATTACAAAAGATGTCACTTCTCCAATCAGTTGTATGTGATTGTGGATGCACTCCAGCTAAGTAAGGAAGCAGTGCCCTTTGAAGTAAAACCCAAAGCAAACTGTTCAGCTTCTCTCTATTTTGGCAACCTGCTGTGAATTAAGCAGATGGCGAGCGAGCCTCATACAAATGATCCAGGTTCACTGTAGATGCTAAGATCAGAGAAGGTAATGACATTTTGCCTTCACAAACTGCTTCCTGTATTGCAAATGACTAAAGTATTATTTTTCATTACAAAGATTCTTATATAATGTAGCTAAGGTTTTCAAAAGTGTGGCACATTCGACTGCAGTTTCAACTATAACCCAACAAGCTGTATTCAATTTTCACCGAATCTGATGAAACTTCTGGAAGGAAATCAATACTGCTTTGAAATGCTTAAGGATTACAGAAAGTGTTGTGCTGTGTACTGTAAGATAGTACATTCATTTATATATTCATTTAATTTATGTAACCATGTATATATTCCATATTCATTGGAGCACATAGGGGGGAAAAAAATCCAGTAAAATACTGCTGGCAGTTTAGCCATGGCAGCACAGAACTGACTTCAGCCTACAAAACCTGCCAAAAAATAAGCTGTGTGAAGCTTTGGGTGCTAATTCAATTCAGAGGAGATTGGGCTCGATTTGGCGGCCAAATCTCCAAATCTGAATTGAATCAGGAGACCAATTAAAAGGTCCAATTGATTCGAAGCTCTGTGAATTGATTTGAAAAAGATACAGAGAGCTTTGGAGATTCAGGCAGTCCCCACTCACTGCCACAGGGAGCTGGACCCAGACTCCACGCTGGTAAGTAGGGGGCAGGGGAGGGGGGGGCTGAAGGAGGAGGCCATATGGGGACCGCTTCCAGGCCTCATCACCAGACTACTCCCCCAGCCCCCGCAGAGTGCCACCCAACCCCCACCTGCTCTGCCAGCACCCCCCCCCACCATGGCTGCCCTGCCAGCCCCAGATCATGGCTCTTTAAAAAAAAGCCCCCACTGGCTGTTGTCAGGTGGGGGAATGATCCCCGCTGCCCCCTACTGCCCCACACTGCTTGCAGAGCTCTGCCATGAGCCCCCCAATCCCCACCCATTCTCCCAGCACCCCCTATGGCTTCTCCTGCCTGCCCTGATTCAAATCACTGAATCGAATCATTATCCCCCAAATCAGGCAAATCCGAGTCTGAAGCAAATACTAGCTGCTTTGCACAGGCCTAATAAATACTGTGCTGAGCTCCATGCTACCACATCTACTCTACTAGCAGTACTCAGGCTAGCTAGTTCAAAGATTTGAACACATATACATGGACTGCAGTGTAGACATGCTCTTAATCTTCCATTAGCAGATGGAGCAGGGCCAGGTGCTATATGTTCCATGCCTACAGCATCTTATTGCTGCATGGAGGTACTGAAAGAAATTTCTGGTACCTTCTTTTTCTGTGGGCCTCAAACATGTATAGAGCCTGCTTGCCATTCTCCTACCCACCCTCTAATTTCCCCCAACATTTGCTAGCTAGCTCCCCATCCCAACTTACCCTAGATTGGGTGACTAATTTTAGCATTCTCTAACCTCCTCCTAACCTTCCTGAATGTTTGTATGCAGCTGGGATTAGTGGGTAAAAGTCTGTGTCAGCAGCTCTCAATGTCACTTAGGGTCAGCCTAACACAAAGCAGGATCTGTGTTCTATTCCACAAAGCTTGTTGTACATTTGACAAGGGAATACAAAATTCAGGGAAGGAAAAGTTAATCTAGCTTTTAAAAATATAAAAAAAAACCTGGCCTTAACTGAACTGAAGGCAGGAAAGAAGTACAAATAAATTTCTATTCTATAGAACCTCATCCCTAAATCACATAAAACTACAATAACTGGTGTCTTTACTAGCAGTCTTAGCATAGAAATCAAAGTCTGAACAGGCCAGGAATCGTGGTGCCTGATCCATCCTCTCATAACTAAAGGTAGACAGATTAGGGTGAAAGGTGCCATGTAGAATCATGGGAAACTATACCTGCCCATGCTCTAGTTAATACTTTTACAAATACAGTAAAAGTTCTGTTATCTGGCATCTTCCAAGCCAGCATGCTCCGCTAACCAGCATGCTGACTTGTAAGGTAAAGTGAAATTGGAAATGCCCACTGTGGCACTTCTGGTTTCTCTGAGCCCCATGGCTCAGGGTAAAGCAGGCTGTGCTGCCAAACTCCCACAGCCTGGGAGCATAAAGGCTGTACAGAGCTGTGTGAGAGGGGTGGAGGGACACCCTAGATGATGCATGAGATGCGGTGGCCGGGGCCGCTCAATTAACCAGCATATTTTGTTATACGGCATTCCCCATTCCTGCGGGATGCCAGATAACAAGGGCTTTTACTGTAATAATAAAAAATGTGATAAAATGCTTTTTCATAGATTTTTATTTTAAGAACTCAAATATTTAAAATAAGAGAAGATTTAACACAACTCACTGTTTGTACTTCTTTATCTTGTTGACAAAATCTATATCTGTAACTCACCAATTCTGACTACTGATTAGGATTCTAAAGTCTCCATGTGATTGTTCTTTCTCTCTTCTGTATCTGTTTTGTGGTCTTTCATTTTCTGCAAATACAGTACTCCCTCATTTTTGCAAATCCTACTGATACCAAACACCTGCTTTTAACAATGCCAACAATAGGAGATGATCTTTTTCACTACTGATGCAGCAAATTGACTAACCCTTTTAGAGCAAGCACGTTCCTTTAATTTAACTTTTCTCCTGGTCCCATGAAGGTTTCTTATAATGAGGTTATGCTGTACTTCCATTCCAGTCTGTCTGAAATGGTAAAATTAGACAGGGTTGCTCTAATGTAGTTATCTTAACTTATAGTTAAAAGCCAAAAAGAGAGAGCTAGCTAATTGGCTATGATCCTGCAATCCTTCAATGTGGTATACTATCAGATGAAGTCAGAAGGAAGTCTGAATTCCAAATTAGAGATTCTGAGCTAAAATATGGATGTAAAGAAGCTAAATGTGGAGAAGGGTCAGTTAAGTTAGGTTAATCATAGCCCTGAGTTTAGACTCATTATTAGGCCTGTGCAAAGTGGCTAGTATTTGCTTTGCATTCGGTTGATTCAGGGGACAGTGATTCGATTCAGTCCTGGGGCTTTTCTTCATTCTTTTTTTTCTTACAGGACCAGAGCCACAGTGGGCAGGACAGCCATGGGGGGGCTGGGAGAGTGAGGGGGCATTGCAGTGTGGGGCAGCAGGGATTGCCTCCCCTGCCCAGCAGCACCCAGTGAGCACCCTGGCTTTCTTTAAAGAGCTAGGAGCTGGGATGGGCAGGGCAGCCATAGGGTGGGGGGCTGGGAAAGTGGCCTGGGAGGGGTCCCTCCAGTCCCTCTGCACCCCTCTCCCACCTCCTTACTTACAAGCTCAGAGTCCAGCTGCAGCTCCCTGCTACAGCCACCAGGGACTACCAGACTCATCAAAGCTCTCTGAATCTTTTCTGAAGATTTGGAGAGCTTTGAATCCATTTGGACCTTTTAATTGGTCCACTGATTCAATTCAGATTCAAAGATTTGGCCACCAAATTGGGCCAAATCTCCTCTGAATCAAATCACCACCCGAAGCTTCGCACAGCCCTACTCATTATGGGATCTGTTATTTTTCTGTGTTTACATAGGATGCCATTCTAGATCTAATAGTCATCTGTTGGTATTAGGACCTAGGAAATGTCTTTGTATTGTACTCCATGGTGACCTGCATAGACCTGAGTATTTGTTGAAAAGATACAGTGAGCTGGATATCCACAGAGCTTTAAATTAGAGTTTTGTCAGAAAGGGAGGGCATAGAAAGTAGGGAACAACACCTTACAAGGTATTTTCACTTGAAAACCTAGCAGATTTCTGAGAGGAAATTTTGCTGAGAGTTAATACTGCTGTAAGCAGCAATTCATTTCATTTCATGACCTCCAAGTTGGTAAGATGTTAGAAGAACTAGTGTCAGCTTGGCTTTTGTGAGAGGCAAGAGAGTGGAGATTGCAGTAAACCAGGGAATGTTGCACTCTATGCTCTCTCAATCTCAAATCCTTTGCTAGGGAATGACAACTTAAATTTCCCAAATGGGTCTTAGCATTTCTCAAGGTCTCTTCCCTTTTCATAGATTTTCTATAGAGAGGATTAGCAAGACTTGTTTTGCAATTTTACATAATAATTGGCAAGAGAATAAATAATAGACATTATCAATCCTTCTTTTCAATTTACTTGTTAAAATTTTAAATACATGTTCAAATAAAAAAACCCAAGCAAATAGATTTTACTGAACCTTGTGAGACTTGAAATAAAGATTAGACAGTATAACCAAGCTCCAACATTGCTAATTTTTCATTAACTACATCTAAGGACTCCAATAATTTCCTATAAGAAACTTGTAGCTTCCTCAAAATTGAAGTTTCAGTTTCTTCTGTTAATGTCTGTTTTTTACACTGGTACATTATTGTTTGCAATCCTTTATATCACACTATTTATGAATGTAATCACCACTACATTCATGATAAATGAAAAAAAAAAATCTGCTGATCTTTATGCATTGCATGCCATTCCTTTTAATAAAAGTTTCCACAATATTTAAGCATTCTTTGGGCAAAATTTAAAAATCTCTTAAAGGCAGACCAGGAAGGCTCTCTGTTATAATTTCTGTTAAATTGCAGGATTAAGAAAGAAATTGGCTTTGAAAGTAGTTAATGCTTTTCAATGAAGCTCATTATAAATTGACCTTGGTGTTTTTCTGGTTCAGCAACTTACAGGGATTTATTTGCTATATATTTAAGGACTTTACAAACTCCATAGTGGCAAAGTGCCATAACCTTGGTAGAATAAAATATCTATAGTAGATAGCTGCTTAAAACACTTAATGCAATATAATAAGGTTTGTCTGCTTTACTTACCTCGCTTATTTAAAAGCCGTGACTTTTTGCAGTGGTAAGCAAGCTCCTGTTCACAGTGTTCTGCATGGTTAATTGTAGCCTGAAGCTGTTCCAGGTTGGCAGTGTACTTGAAAAACACAGTGTGTGGGTTCTCCCGATTAGCACTTTTGACTCTGGTTAAGTTGGTGTTGTTGTGCTGTATAATTGTCCAAGTCGTATCTTGCAAAACACACAGGGAAAAGTAATGCAGCATGTAAAATAGAAGCAAAAGTTAGCATGGGAAATAAATTTGTAATGGAATACGTCTGGAATTAAGGTTACTTTTTCCAGTCACAAGACCAACTGTGGGACGTGAAAGCAACTTACAATGTTAGTACAAGGTTCTGCAATTGTACACAAATATTAGGTTATCATTGTTCCACTTTGTGAAACTACTGTACCATGCTTTCAGGCGCGGAAAATCACCAATCACAGAAAGAATAGGTGAGGATAGCCAAATATCTGTTTTCTAAATGCCACATGGTCTAAAGGGAAAACCCCAGTGACTTCCATTATTGTTACTTTGCAAAAGTTAGCTTCTGTGTAAAAAGACACCCAATTATACCCAGGTTATCATTTTCTGAAGAACACTTGGCATTAGGTCTTTCTAATAATTTGATTTTATCAGAGAATTTATATCAATTGCCAGGACTCAACTTTCTATTGCCCAAAGAGTGGGCATATTGAATAATTACTTGCAATTATGTTCATTGTAAGGCACATATAGGAAAACAGGTTCCTTCAACATTCCTAAACTCAGGTGGTAATCAGTATTTCTGCTAGTGCTTTGTGGGTAAAAGACAAAGGCCAAATTCATCATTAAATACAATCCTATTTCACATTACATAAGAGGCGCAAAACCTCTGTGGCATCTAGATGCCTTACACTCTTCCATTTTGGCCTAAAAGATCCCTAGACATCTGGATGCGAGCTGAAGTACTTGCTCGGAGCAATTCCAAATATCTACTTAGCTGTCTAAATGTGTGTAAGGCATTGGTTCTCAATCTTTTTATGCTACAGGCATTGCTAGACAGACTCAAGTCATCCCTTAATAGACCTAAAGCAGCCCATCAGAAAATGTCAGCTATCAGTTTTCATTTATTTTTTGCCTATAGAAAAAAATAGAGCAATTTTTCTTTTGCAAAAAACTCAGAAGGATCATACCAGGTCAGAAGTCAGAATGTATTTCACACTATGGATTGCTGTTTGAAATCTTTGGGTTTATTTTGTGAATCATGTTTACACCCTGAACAGGGCTAACATTGAGTGGTACCCCACGGCACTTTTGTGAATGACTACTCTGTTGGATTCCAATTATGTCTGGAAAATGTCACTTAAATTTACACCCAGGCTCTCCAAATACCACCAAATTTGTATTGCTCAGAATACCCACAATTTTCACCTCACACATCTCAAAAGGGCTTTCACCCAATAAGGACACTCCTCCAGAGAGATAGATCACACTTCTGAAAGAGGCACTTGGATACCATGTGTAGAATTGTTGCAATACAAAAAGAAAATCCTTGTGAATTGCAGATGATTAGTTACAACATACCACCCTTCCTTGTAACCTATGCAGAAAATCCTCAAACAAATGCATCCATACTAGGAGACCCAATTTTTAAAGAGATATTTTCAGAACCACCTGTCCTAGCCTTCAATTAAGCACTGAACTTTGCTAGCCTCATCACCAGAAGCAAACTTCTTATGACCCAAAACACACCAAATGGATCCAGACCATGCCAAGATAAGAAATGTATGTGTAACATGCCAACACATTTCCACCAGTCCCACAATAATGACACCCCTCAACAGAACTATCACCGTCACCATTCCTGGATCTTACACCTGCACCTCCAGAAATGTAATATTTCTTATCCAGTGCACCAAATACCCTAATGGAAAATGTGTAGGAGAAACCAACCAAACAACAACTTCATAGTAGAATGAACACACACTGAAAATCCAAAAATATCCAATTACCCACTTCTCATAAGACAGTTACTCCCTCTCCAATTTCTCAGTTCTAATCCTCAAAGGGAACTCATAAAACTTCTTTTGTAGATGAGCCTACAAACTTTACCTCATAAATCTACCAAATACAAAAAATCATGGTATTAATAATTTAGACATTGGATTTATGACATATTACAACATGCCTGATATCTAACACACTAGGTAACCTGCCTGTTATCTGACCACTTGGTTTACTTCACACGTTTACCTCTCATCCCCCTGCCCATCTCTACCTTTTGTCTTCCAAACTTCCATTAACTTGCATCTTCACAGACGTCTTGTTTATTTTGGCTTCTTTTCTAGCTTGGAGAACTCATAACATCAGCAGTCTCCCATTGCTTGAAGAAGGGTGTTTGTGCCCAAAAGCTTGCAAAGAACTTTCTTCCACTATTTAGTTTGTCTAATAAAAGATATCACATCTACCCAAAGAACCTTGCCTACTTAAATCCTTGATTCCTTAAACAAAGAAAAACAACATCAAGATCCTGAAAAGAAGGGAAAAAAGAAGGAAGAGAAAGGGCAACCCAAGGAATGGCTTACTGGTTAGGTCATTCTCCAGTTAAATTTAAGGTTCTCTGCACTAAAAAGTCTGTGGACAAAATTCATAAACAACCGTGGGATTAGTGGCCTGGGCTTGCACCTGCCTCCCTTCCTAGAGAATACCCACTGCTCTGGGATACAGAATCTGACTTCATCTTGAATGATCTTCTGGCTCCATAACTCTACCCATTATAAAAAAGTACTAGGTTCAAGTAAAAGGGATGAAGGATACCTTCAGCCATGCCTAGTAGTACTTTCCTAGTAAATGGAGATGTGATTTCAAGATTGACTGAGGTCTAGAATTCAGTCTCTCTGACCAGTGACAAGTTATTGGTTTACCTGGAAAGCTGCTAGACCCATAGCCATAACAATTAAGCCTTAACGTACAAGCTCACTGGCCTTTCCACTTCTCATATCTATCAATTATATGCACTGCTAGATTTGTTCCAGAAGGTCATCTCCTATCTGATCAATCCAAACCAGCTGGACATAACAGAAGTATATTAGGGGGACATAACATACCATAAAATGCTCAAAATCTGCTCATTGAAAGAATAGGAGAACTACATGCCTTTTCAGACAGAATGATCATCCCTTTGGAGACTTGTAAGGTTACTCACTGGCATAATGGTAGAGTTATACTACATCTCCGCAGAGAATGGATCACCTTTGGTTGCCCAATGAGAGCATGGAAGACCTGTGAATCTCCACAGTGGAGTAGGAATGCACTCCAGAGGTGTGACATACTTTTTGAGCTAATTTTAGCAAAGTCTTAGACATGTGGAGGTAAAATTGGATCAAGGCCAAAATTTCATTCTTGCCTAGCATATTTATTATTTTTAACAAGTGTAGAATTTTTTATTTCTCCTCCACTACTCCTACTGCCCATGTGTTCCCCAGAGATCCTTGGTAATAGAAGGAAATCATTGTGGCAATATCTAGGAGTCATGTATCAAGTTTCCATTCCGCAAGGTACTTCCTCCTCAATGCTTCCAATATAAATACAGTTTGGATGTAAATGATTGTATCAGTAGGTAAGCAAAATATGTTCTAAATCATGGAATAAATCCTATCTTTACAGTGGGCAATAAAAAACTAAAACATGTCAATTGGATAATTAGTATTTAGTCCATGTAGGACTTCACACCACTTCACAAAGAAGATGGAGGAATTGGAGAATCAGAGGAAATGAAAGGACATAAAAGATGGATTGGTAGGAAACACAGCTTTTTCACTAGGATATTTTCATAGGATCTAGCTTTTGCTTTGCATGAGCAAGAAAAATCCAAGAATTTAAAGCTGATGAAGTGCTAATAACTCAACTAGCCTACGCAAAAAACTACCACTGCAAAAAATCTAAATACCTGTATGCGATAGTTTGAATGCTACATATACTAATTTGAGCACAGAGTATCCTATGTTGCATAATGACAGCCTATTATGTATGATGTATTATTAAAGATTTCAGGTTTTACATTTAATTGTAAGTTATACCAGGGAGATTTTTCTCTCTCCACATTTACAAACCGTGCATATATCCTCTTAACCTTCCTCTCATATTAATTCTTTTTTCAGCTGAGCAAAGTAAATATATCAAGTGATGTACTGAGGTAGGCATAAGATGATTGGGTATTTTTTTTTGCTGAGCTATCTCCATGATTACAATGAAAGAAAAATGATATGCTTGTACCTGTTCATACTACCTTGCTTCTTGCAGCATAATTACAGATATACGCATAATTTAATTCTAGCAACCAAAACTCTTCCTAATTTAAACATCTCTCCCAAAAGAATGACTCCACAAACTTCTGCTAAGATAATATACTGGGTGGGAGTGAAACAGAGATACATCTTGCATGTGTTGTAATCTGTTCCTCCTTTGAGGCTGTATGATCTTTATTACTGTCCCCTTCATACAAACCTCTGTTTTCTCCAGTAGGTCTGGAGGACCAGGTTCTGTGATCACTCCACAATACACGATTACTCAAAGCATCCCCTCACTATGGGCTGAGGCTAAATGGTATGAATTAACCAGTTTAATCGATCTGGTTTGTAACTCAAATTGTAAGATTTTCAAGTGAATGGTCATGTTTCTCTGTGTGTAATATAATTATGTCTCAATAAAAGTAGGCATACAAAATCTACCTGTGAAATGGACTCTCCCAAATTTAGATCTCTTCTATTGCACTTGTATTAGGGATGCCAAGATGAGTTTTAGAATATTTATATTTCATGAATATTCTCACATTAAGGCTGCCATTGAGTCATACACCCCACACAATAGGGATAATAGCAGTCACTGTGCTTGAGGAGTGTAGTGACAGTCCCTTCCATATACTTCTGGGGATAGAAAACTGACATAAGCAGAGGCGAGAGATAAGGAATTACACTCTATTGCCTATTCAATGGTGTAATTGATTCTTTCTTGAGTTTCAGAGAGTAAAAACTGTGCTCTCAGCTGCTGGCGATCTGTGACTATCTGACGTAAATATGTAAATATATATATTTTCCCAAGAAGCAGAGATGAGTGAGATGGTTGCTTGTTAGCTCTGATTTGTGTCAGCTGAGTCAAGTTTAGAATCAGGTGTACTGTATATTTTGGTGTCTCTATGCCCAACTTAATTTTAGTAGGTGTGAGAAATATTAATCACCCTCTTTCCTTGCTGGCTTTGCACCTGAGATAAGAACTCATTGCCACTGTCTTATTTTTTCTCACAATATTCTTCATGTTGAACCTATTTGTAGGCTTTGAATTCCATGGGGATTTAATCAATATTTTACTTCTAACTATTTACCTGTTCTAGAGATATATCCTTTATTTCTTGCAGGCTGGGAGTGGCTAGCACTAAAAGGAAATTCAGGGTAAGAAAAGACTCAGAGAAGAAGCATGTGTAGCAAAAAAACTACAGGAGGCATCCAGATAATTATCTGAAAATTTTGCATTAAAATCAGTCTTTTTATGCAGATTTCTTATCAGCATTTGTAAATGTCTAGCCAGAAGAAAGGATTGTATTTGTTATATATTGATACTGTTGGGAAGCAGCAGATGAAAGTAGGAGTAAATTTAGAAGTCTCTTTCTCTCTCCCCATTTTAAGCAAATAAATATCAAATAAAAAAGATTCCAGGAGAAAAGGGCAGCACTTGTACTCATTTTCACATCCCTCATTAGGAGAAAAGTAATGATTCCAGACAAAAAAGGAAAGACCATTTTTCAGTTACAAAGTGTTGCCATCCTAACTGACACTTTGAATCCCAGGCTTATGATTTTAAAATTGACCTCCAAGGGGTCTCCCAGTGCACTTCCCTTCCAGCTGCCTAAGAATAAAGTCACATGAATGTCCATGACACAACAGTGCTGCAAGAAATGTGGGCATCTGCCTTCACTGACTCTGGTGGGAAAAAGGGAATACTAGTCATGAGGAACATGGGAAGAAAACAAATATAGAAGATTTATCCTGTCACGTTGCATCTCTAGATGAAGAACTGATCAATGAGGTTTGCTTAATGTGTTGAATAAAGAGTGACTGATGAAAACATTAGCAGCTGTTCGTGGATACACAAGGGTAAATCAGACTCCACAGTGTAACCCAGAGAATCAGTCCCAGTTTAAGATCATTGGAGTCTTCCTCTTACTATTTTCTTTCTTTGTAAGTCTTAAATCATTTAACATGAAGGTGGCATTATATGATTTCTTTTTTCAGAGGTTGGATAGTTACACTGGTGACCACTTTCTATACTACTCTAAAGTACATGACCAATATGAGTTAGACCAGTGGTTCTGAAACAGGGTTACATGCAACTCCAGGGGATATGTGAAGCCTCATCAGGGGGTACTTGAGATATATTCCATATATTGTCTAACACAGGTTGAAGGGCCTAAAAAACTAATTTCCCATTAAAAGGGGTTATGTGAAGTCTCACTCTAAGACCAACAGGTACGTTGACTGAAAAAGGTTCAGAGTCCTAGTGGACTCCAAGGTGAACATGAGTCATCAGTGTGACAAAGCCATCAGAAAAGCTAACGGCATTTTATCATGCATCAGCAGATGCATGATGAACAGAACCAAGGAGGTGATACATCCCCTCTATCGGGCGCTGGTCAGACCACAGTTGGAATACTGTGTGCAATTTTAGGCACCACACTTCGAGAGGGATGTGGATAATCTGGAGAGGGTCCAGAGAAGGGACACACGTATGGTTAAGGGCTTGCAGGCCAAGCCCTGTGAGGAGAGACTGGGGCACCTGGACCTCTTCAGCCTCCACAAGAGAAGGTTGAGAGGTGACTTTGTGGTTGCCTATAAGTTCATCATGAGGGCACAGAAGGGAATTGGTGAGACTTTACTCACCAAGGTGCCCCTGGGTGTTACAGGAAATAAATGGCCATAAGCTAGCAGAGAGCAGATTTAGATTGGACATTAGGAAGATCTTCTTCA
>JAGPOW010003395.1:65982862-65997157 GCA_030014935.1 Caiman crocodilus | reverse complement strand
TCTAGCTGGGGTCATCTAGACCCAGCACTCTTTCCTGCCTATGCAGGGGGTCGGACTCGATGATCTCTTGAGGTCCCTTCCGACCCTAGCATCTATGAATCTATGAAAAACAACTGATTTGGACTGCTGAATCCAAAACAAAAAAGAATCAAACAAGGGTTTGATTTGAGGAGGGGCACTTTATGGCACAAGCTGTTCTAACATCTCTCCTAGCTATACAGTTGGTCCAATGAAAGAGATCACCAAAAGAACATTTGCTTTTTGCATATTTCCTGAACCAGGACAGCTACAATAACACCTTAATACTCAAAAAATCAAAGCACAGACTTTATTTTTTGAAACAGAGGGTATGTGTAGATCCTACACTTAGATCAACTTCACCAGAATTAGGTTGACCTAAGTGCCAATCTGTGCAGACATTCAGAGAGGTTAAATGGGGTAAAAGCTGGCAGGCCCAATCTAAATTAGTTCACATGAACACGGTACCCTGGGGTTGGGAAAGCCTAGACACTCACCCCAGACCCAGGGCTCTGCTCTTCCTATCCCCTCAACCATGACTAGGCAATATTTACCTCCCCACCATGCAGACCCATTAGCACGTCCCATGGACCTGCCCATCCCTCTCCCCACCCCAAGTTATTTGCACAGGATTCCTAACATGGCTCCTGGCATCAACAAGCATGTGTACAAGGTGCTTCTAATCTACAATCGCGTGGCTTAATGTAAGCTGCATGATCGCAGGCAGGGAGCAGCAAGCATCTGATTTACCCAGAGTGACTGGTTGAGATATTCTGTGCAACATAAATTCCATCCCATTGACATTAATAGAAGTTTCAACTTACCTCTCATCATTTTCAGTAAAAGCTGCGGTAAAAAAATAAACCTGGACTCCTTTGAAAATTACAACCTGTGCCACTTATTTACAGATCACTTATGTACCTATCAATACAGAAATCTGCATTTATCTGTTCAGCAAATGACACTGATTGAGATTTTTCAAAATAATCCACTGGATTTTAAATATCTAGGATTCAAGACAGAAGTAGGACGATATTTATTTTGTTACTCCTTAGTGTGCCTTCACACTGGTACCAAAAACAAAACCAAACCCACTAAAACATGGTAAAAAATATCATAAAAGTTGCAAAATCAGGTATTCCATGCCAAAATGAAAGTAGCTCATGGCCCATGTAAAACAACATACAATTTAGGTTGAATAAAATTATATTACCATAAAATACAAAGGCAAAGGAAATATTTCTATTGCTTTTTCTGTTGTTTTTAAAGTAAACTGTTAATTTAAACAATATCTGCAGGCCTTACAGCTTTAATTTTACACTATTAAATCTAAATAAATAGCTAAATAAATAAAACCTTAAGGTGAAAAGTAGTAGAAAACTGACCAGCATAAAGAAAAGAAACTAATTAAAAGAAAAAGGAAATGGAATAAAAAGTGAATGTGCACTGGATTTTGAAAAGATTCAGCTTTAATTATTAAGGTTAATTGCAAGTATGCATAACGATAGGAAAACTTGAAGTTAATTGGTCTGAATACATGTATGACCCTGCAACCAAATACTAAGAAATGTGACAGCAGTTGTGAGGTGTAAATAATTGGAAATGAAAAGGGAATGCAGGTTTTTGAAAACGAAGCTGTAAGAGTTCTACTTGTTGAACCAGCCTTATCTAAAAGATTTATAAGCCATCTGAAAGACAACACTTAAAATCAGTATTCCTTATTCCAAGTGAAGGTCAACTCTAAATTATAATCTTTCATAAGGATAGGGGGAACAGTCTGTAACTTTCTCATAAAAAACCCCCCACTTATTCCTCAGTTCCTATATGTCTGCAGAGAAGAGCAAACTTCATGAGATCACAGCTTTACAGAAAATGAACTTCTCTACAAATAGGGCACATGTTCCATTTATGCTAGCACAATAGGAATCCAATGTTAACTTCACAGTCTGAGTCTCTTCTAATTCCTCTGATGTATTCTCTGTCCAGTATTCTGAGCTACGTTGTCACCTTCATTTCGCTGTGTATGTGTACATTAAATTAATGAGAAAAAAAAAAGGCTTCTTTCTTGATTGACTGTATGTTTCTATATAATAAGTATGCATAGAGACCCAACTGTTTGTTAAGGAAGTTTATCACCTCACCTGTCATGTTGCAGTACACAAGAAACGGTCCCAAGGGGCCACTTCCATCTGAATCGATATAGTAAAAGCCTGAAGTGTTCCCTCTGTGCTTATAGGCTTCACATGATTGCTCATAGATGGCTGTAAAAGAACATTTTCCATCACAAATGTAATCATCTTTTTATATTCTATTTGTGGCAAGGAAAAAATATGCTGGTGGGGGGTCACCTATATGACGGTGTATTCAAAACTGAGGAAAATAAGGGAAAAATCACGCAATAAAAATAGCACTATTATTTGGCAAACACCATTTATATTTATTTAAAGTGAATATTTCCATAGGTATTTCTGAGAATTATCTTTTTGCTTCCTAAGCAAGGTATTGCAGTAATAGAAGAAAGAAAGTAGATTAATGGATATGACAACAAATGTGTAATTCCAAAATGAATAACATTTTGAGTAATATTTGGAAAATGTCTTTATTCAAATTATAAATGTTTTAGGAAGTGAACTTTAAATATGATCATTAGTCTGTAAAGTGACATAGTGCCCTACCCTCTGCTTGACTTCAGACTAACACAGCTAACCAACTCTGCTCAACTTTCAAGATAACTAAGTGACTATATAACGTGAAAACCTTTGGGTCCAATTTAAAGACAATAAGAACCAATGGAAACCCTCCCAAGTAAAGAACGTGGAATTTGGAGAATACTATTTATTAGGTCTGTGCGAAGCGTCAGTAGCCAATTCAATTCAGAAGAGATTCTGTCCAATTCAGGGACTGAATCTCTGAATCCAAATCAAGACGGGAAAACAATTAAAAGCTCTGAATTGATTCAAAGCATCTGAATCGATTTGGAAAAGGATTTGGAAATGATTTGGTGATTAGGCCACAGACTAAACAGGGAGCTGACACAGTTGTCTCCAGCTGGTAAGTCTGTTGAGTTGGGGGAGGGGGAAGGGAAGGAGCATAGGGGAGGGAGGGATTGGGGATGGCTCGCTCCAGGTGGAAGGGGGCAAGTGACAGCAGGGTATACCCCCCACTCCCAGCACTGTTGCGCCCTCCTCCCTGCACCCTCCCTGCACCAGCTGGCAAGTGGCGACAGCACCTGCACCACCATACTGGCTGGCAAGCATTGGCAGCACTCACTGACCTGAATGGGTTGGCAAGCAGCTGCAGTGCACACCCTGCCACAATTTTCCATGCCAGATGGCAAGCAGTGGCAGTGCCAGCCCCACCGCCCTGGCTGGCAAGCATTGGCAGTGCCTATGTTCCCACTCCTGCTGGCAAGCAGTGGCAGTGCCTGTCTTCCCATGCTGGCTGGCAAGCAGTGACAGTGCCCATCTCTCCGTGCCAGCTGGCAAGTGGCGACAGCGCCCGCTCTCCCATGCTGGCTGGCAAGTGGCAGCAGGGCAGAGTCTCTGCTCCCAGCTCTGATGCAGGTGCAGCAGTGCTGGGAGGAGAGGCTCTGCCCTGCTGCCACCTGCCCAGCCAGTGCAGGGTAGGGGGGCATGATGCAGGTGTGGCTCGCTCTGGGCAGAAGGGGCAAGTGGAAGCAGGGTAGAGCCCCCACTACGAGTGCTGCCATGACCACATCCCACCCCTCCCGCCATGCTCCTCAAGTAATATGCCTTCTTGCCCTGGATAGGCAGCTTGTCCCAGGCCCAAACCCTCCTTTCCCCAACCCCAATGGACTTATCAGCTAGAGGTAGCCTTGTCAGCTGCTTGTTTAGTCTATGGCCAAATCTCTGACACAGTGCCAAATCATTTAGATCTGATTCAGCTGAATAAAATCAGGACAGTGATTTGAATCTCTGCTTTGAATTACTGTCCTCTGAACTGGCCTAATCCGAATGTGAAATGAATACTTGCTGCTTCACACAGGCCTACCATTTATTTCTAGTTCTTTGAATGTTCACTACAGTTGGATCACAGTCATATTACTTTAGCTCAATTATATTGAAACTAAGGATAACAAACAGCCTCATTAGCTAAATATTACCTGCCCCTGCTGGAATACTCAGAAGGCACAGTTAAGGTCATTCAGATGATAGTTCCTTACAGTAAATAGCCTTAATTTAATTTTTACTATGGCAGCGGAGGCAGTAGGTGATGGTGTAGCATGACAGTTATTAGGAATTTTTTAGTAGGACTAGTAATATTCAACATTATAATCCCTTGATAATAGCATAGTACCGCACCTCACAATATTAACACTGGTCCAAACTTTAAGGCCCTTTACACTGAGTCTCAATGCTGATTCAGTAGCTAAAGAATTAAAATCTCTTTTCTTCAATTACCCAGAACTGAGGTTATTGATACTCCCCTCCCGCCCTCTGAAACACATACATACTTTAAAAGGTAGAACCATTACTACACTATTGTAACCAAAAAGTAACAGGATTGACTTCTAAACTACAGCAACCTTCATAGCATCATGACAGTCTGCCTCACAGTGATTTACTATTAATATAATACCAAAATTACTCACATACCATGTCAAAAAATTAGCTTTCCAAAATGGGGTTCATGTCTTAAGTAGAAAAATGGAATTTTTCTGGACAAAACAGAAGCATGGGGATCCTGTAAAATGGCTGCTACTTTTTTTTCCTCCATTCCCTCCAGTGGTTACATGGAGGAAAGAACAGATTCCAACAGGCACTGATCCAGCGGAGGAGTGCAATGGTACAGTCACACTCTTTTGATTCCTGATCTACTTAGAGTGTAAAACCAACTGGCTGCCAGCTAAAGAAGTGGCATTTCTATTCAGGCTGCTGAGGGAGTCAACTAACCTCATGGCTCATTGTAATCTATACCATTAATCTCTCTTCACTCAGCAGGAGTTAACAACCCACTCTCCTTTAAATGGCTGTGATATTCAGCTAGTCGAACTGTCCTTTCTTCTGCAATTTTTGGTGCCTGATAGCTACTCTGGTTTTCTCTCTTTCTATTTCATGGCCCTGCAGACTATTTTTAACTCTTTTCAAAATCCTCGATCTGCTGATGCAGTCCAGGCTTCAGCAGCAGCTATAGTTTCTTGGCTGAGCACCTAAGAGCTGCAGACAATTCACCTGTGAAAGCATTAAAACTAGCTTTTGCCTGAGCAGAAGAGTGAGGGTGAGTGAGTGGAAGATTAGGCCCTGTCCCTGATCTATGCAATCAGAACTCTGAAACTTCTCTTTTTTTCCCTTCATTTTGCCTTCCCAATAATAAGGTACATGTCTTATTTTGAGGCCATGAAGCATACAAGAAATACAGTACACTCTGCCTATGTTTCAACATAAATATGAACAAGAACATTTTAAACATCTTATAAATACACTTTTGGTGTAGTGTAACAACCATTAGACAATAAGTCTTGGCATTCATTTTTGAAGCCATCATTAATTTACTATATAATTAATCAAATCATATTCCTCTTCCATTTTTGTCTTGTTGTAGTCTAACATCATACAACAGGAGCAGTTGGTTGCAATGATCTCTGAAAGATCACTCATGTTGCCCACTCCAGCTCCATAAAATTTTATCTAATTATAAATCTGGAAGCTACTAATTAGTGTATTTTATTGGTTCTGTTTTCTCTAAAATCTAAAAGTTGGAGACTGTCCTTTTAAAAGTCATAGCTTAGATTTCAAGAAGTAGTTTTTTAAAATTATGAGAACTGCCAGACACCCCAGAACTCTACAAATATATCCCTTATATGAAAAGAACCACTTATATGCTGTGCAGGTTGTGTATATTGTTTCAAAACAAGTTTAATCAGCACACTTGTTTCTTTTCGATATAGCAATGTGTTGACTGAGATCTGAGGAAGGGTGTATAGGTATCCAAATGTCTATCTAATAAAATATATAACCCTCAAAAATCCTTGTTTCTCATATATTTCCTGGATGATTCTGGTTGCTATATCACAACAATACTACTAGTGTGCCACATGATATTATTTCCTTTCTTAGGAAATGCATATTCAGAACCTTGGAGTAAGGACCTGGATTAAGAAATAGTCCCAATAAATAGAATTAAGTAATGGACTTGGTGTCCATCTCACGTGCCATTGTTATGGAGCAACTTCTGTTATGCTAATGGAAAAAAAGGCTCAAACCATAAGTAGCTTACATGTATTGTTTTGATTTAATGATGTCTATTTTCTAAAGTTCTCCCTTTACTGGAGGAACTCCAAGTGAGAAACCACCACTGTGGTATGCTTGATGGACTGAGTTCCCTGATTCCTCTCTCATATGTCAGGTTTAGCCCAGTGCCATTCTATTGGAGTTATTCTGCAGTTGGGTACTAAATTGAAAAATGACTTAAGCATGTGTTAATGCTCACCGACTTCAAAACCAAGCATTCACTTAAAGCTTTGGTAAGTGTGAACATAAGTACATAACCAACATTTTAACTAAGTGAAAGATTCATATGCACAAAAATGGAGCACAATAAGATTCTCAATAAGTCTTGCACTACTAAACTATTTAGGGACTTTTCAAAGCTCCTCTTAAATCAATGTTGAATATCCTTGTTAATATTAACAAGACTGACATGTCTTCTAATATAAATATAATCCTGAGTTACTATAAAATTACCATCACAAGTAAAACAGTAGAAATAAAGTATCTCTGTCTTACAGTAATGACAGGTAGCCCCCATGTATCCTGTATTTGTACAATTGCAGTAGAAGCTGTTCCAAGACTGTGTACATTCACCACCATGTTCACAGTAATTAGGCAAACACCTAAAAGAACAAAAAGAAACATAATCCTTTATTGTACCACTACCTAATAATTACAGTAGTATATCTATCAAAACAAGAGAGCCACCTTTGTGACAAAAGTGATACTAAAGGCAACAATTGGAGAAATAAGAAGAATATGCATTAATTCTGTAGTAATTCTGAAGAAGAGCATCAACAGAAAGCTGGGGAAAGAGTAACTTTATTGCCTAGATATTGGATTTCTCATATGTTAAATAACTGCCATTTAAAGCAGCTGTTCTTCAAGAGTAAATATCAGTAGGAATGATATTTAGAGTTTCCTATAATTATTTGTTTTTTCGTGCTGTATAAATAGGTCCAATCATCACTTAAGAATATACACTTCCTCTAATGCTAATAGTGACTATACACGCTCTCTGTAATTGGCATTCAACACCTGTTCTGCACTCTTACGCAACGCTTTGCCTCATATATATTTCAGTCATGATTTTGATTCCTTTTACACCGTTTTTGACAAATACATTGTTATCACCAATCTGTAACTCATTTACATGGTCTTCATTTATATTGACTCCTTGTCCATTTCGATTTATCTTTCTAATAGTCTTCACAAAATAAAAAGATTGGGTGCAATTGACGATGCTTGAATCAAGTTTAATATAATTGGAGACAATTTAAAGTATAATTAAAATCTTTTAATACTGAATTTTAGACCTTTCCTCTCTTGTAGGTTTTAGTAGAGAGCAGTCACTAGGTAAGTCAAAGTAGTTCTATGCAAATTGCAATGAAAATTGCAACACTGTCTGAAATGAGATTTACAATCTAGTGCTTTTTTCTAAAGGAATCGACATCTCTGCAAACAATTTGTACTGATGCTGCTACAAAATAAGGGTAATATCTAAATGTACACAGCACAGTTCTTGGCTCAAACTGGAAACAACAGCAGGGAAGTGGATCAGGCATTTGCCATATGGTACTTGATATCACACTTTGAGTGCATGGCATCTACAAATGATGTGTAATTTAAGAACTAAAGCACTAGACTGGAGATAATCAAAAGTTCATCTTCAAATTAATACACTGACTCAGAACAGACACACATCTTTTCATGGAAGACAGGATACAGGACTTTATAAATGAGTTATCTGCTGAAGAAATCTTTTCTAAACAATCTGATTCCTAAGACTGCAAATTATGGGAAAAGATACCAGTATGTACAGAATATGTACAGAGACCTGAATTATTGTTGTTAAGTTCCTCTCTGGCCCATTCTATTTGTAAACTTTTGGAATGCTGGAGATCTCAACTCTATAGATGAAACCTTCCATCCTATGTCCTGTATAGCACACTGCTGCCAAGACAGCAAAGGTAATAATTCTCAATGGGCTACCCTATGCCTCTGTGTAGAGGCTAATGTAATTATGACAGATGCATCTGCATTCTCTCTTCAGAGACCAAATGTGCTCACTTTGAAAGGCATTTAAGATGACATCTTGTCCTTTGGAGCTATTTTGGGGATGGCTTGTGTATAATTAGTATTTGTTAAATATAGTAATAAATTGATAAATGATCAGAGAGAAGAAACTGAGGAGAAATATTTACAGAGATATGTTTATATGCCAAGGGTTATATGGACCATGAAGTAACCTAGACAACACCCATATAGTGAAAAGGCTAAAGTGAAAGTCCAAATTAAGAATAATAATGGAAACAGTAATTAAAAAAAAAAACTACAAAAGGAGGGAGTGAAAAGATTATGTAAATAAAACATTTTGTCTGTCACTTTTTAAAATTTTCTTAGAAAACCAACATTGAACAAGAAGAAAAAATTGAAAAAAAAAATGATGAAATGCAGAAAGATGTTGAGGACAAATATTTCTGAATTATTATGAAGTGCTGAGTATTACGGACATGACAAATATACAAAAGATCTTCAATAACTGAATTGTTTGGAGTCTATTTTCCTACAGATACAAACACTAATTTCTGTTACTTTTGATAGGTGTTAAATGTAGAAAACTTTTGTACTTCAAAAGAGATCATTATAGTAGTTTGATTTAATCTATATATTACTAAGGTATAAATTGTGGTAAGCTCACAACTTGGCCAATTATCTCTATGTTTGTAGTTGGAAAAGTAGACTAATACTATACCCATTCCTTTGAGAGAAAAGACATACTGAAAGGGATCAGTGGTATAGAACAGCTAAATGTATTGACAGAATATTTAATGATTGGGAGAAAAAAGAAAAACCTTTGATGATAGACTCAATCTATTGTCAAAGTCTGACAGAAAGACTTAAGCCATCCACTACAATGATAGATTTAGAAAAATTGAATTGAGAACTGGTAAGTAAGCAAAGGGGAGAGAGTAAAGTGTGCACTTAAATATGGATCATGGGGAAGATCGATAAATATAAAGACATGTTTTGCTTGATACTTTCTGTCCAGACACATGGAAAATATGTGTACAAGGGAATACTTGCAAATAGATACTTTGGCCATGTAGTACCACTGGTGTATTACAAAACAGAGGTTAACAAACTTTAATATAGTCAGAGGCAAAGGAGTACATAGGTATTCAACTGGGGTTTGAAATGACATACAGAATTAGTTCAAAGAAAGACATACAGGAAAGGTGTTCCAGAAGCTGGGCTCCAGCAAACACACAATTTATGGGATTGTGTATGTAAAATGAAATATAGTTCTTGGGATAAACTACAGAGGTCTGCCCAGAGTGAATGCTGAAATATGGAGCTAGTATGAGAATGAATAAAAGAGACTGTACTGCTTTGTACACATGAGAAGGTAAGAAGCAATACACTGAACATGCCAGGTCATTTGAAACCTAGGGAGGTTATGGAAAAAGGAGTTGTAATAGTCAAGAATAAAAGAATCCAGGATTAAAGTAGCTGAAGAAGAATAATTCAATGACTGAGATGAGGACCCATTCTTTTACCATTATGTGTCACTAAACATGAAAGACCATGAACCGTGGTAATGAACTATGATGGCTATACAAACTGATTACTGTAGAAAGAGTTAATACAATGTCAGAAAAGCAGTAAAATTCCAAATGACTTGAAAAAGACTGAGACTAAGGAGTTCAAGTGACTTATGCAATTCTGTGTGGGAAAAATATAAGATTGGTGATACCAGACATAAAACAAAAAGGGTAACAATCTCCATGTGCTATAAAGATTCAGGGAGATAAGGATCTAGGGAAGAAGTAGATACAAATCTAACACCTCTGGCATAGTATTTAACAGCAGCATAAAAAAGCAATCAAAATAGTAGGGTGGATAAATGAGGTACAGCATATAACTCTGAAGAAATTTAGCTATCACTGTATTAGAGACATGTAGGTGATGTTTGGAATACTGTGACTATTTCTGGTCTTTAATATAAATAATATATAGCAGTACCTGACAAGGCACACTTAAGAGAATGCAAAGGACCCGAGGATGTAAGCAAGGGCCGTCTTAGTTATTTTAAATAGTTAAGAAATGCAATTTTGTATTTAATAGGGAAGCCATAATTTAACAGAACATACTTTGGAAGGGAAAGATTATTTTAAAAGTACCTAGTCATAAAATAAATTTAAGCCTCTACTTCAAAGCAGAGGAAGTACTTAGTATCAACTATATCATGGACTTGAGAGGACAACTAGGCTATTTTCCATCCTGATACTGTCATACTACCCAAATTGTTTGGCTTTAAGTACTACAGTGTTTCACTAAAGTTTACACAGCTCACATATTACCTTGTTTGACCTGCACATAATTTGTCTCCCATTTCTTCCCTTTTATTGCATAAAAAAGGATCATGTGGCTTACTAGATATGGTGATAGTAGTTTGGGTCTAGAACTGTAAGAACAGCACTTTCAAAATTAAGGGGGCAGGGAATGAAAGACATGGATGTGATGGGGAGGGGAAGTACAGAACAGAAATTTGGGAGATTAGAAGTATAGGATGAGGGGAAAAAATTAAGGTAGAGTAAGAGAGAAGCATGTGATACTGAGACTAAAAAAACTGTAGGTGAGATTTATAACTCACGTTGGGTTCCATAATGGAATTTGGAGGTCAGCCATCAATAATTCAGATGATAAAATTCATAACCTACAGAAGTCAATGGAGACCTTCAGTGGAGACCTCAAAGTCACCCAGAGTCATAGGCAAATCCAGGATTAAAAAAAAAGAGGTGCAGAAACAGCAACTACCACTGCAGGATTGGCCATACCCAGTTTCAGCCTCCCCGAAACCAGAGTGGAGCAGAAGCAGCAGCAACAGCAACAGCAGCAGAGGTTTTTTTTAAAGTTCCCAAATCAGGTAAGAGTTTTCCCCACTCTCCTCCCACTCTTGGTATACAGTCTTTTCACCTCCGTGCTCAAAACCACCTCCTCTCCCATTCTCCCTGATCCCTTTATTTTTATGCCTTTGAGCTCTGGAAGGGGAAACCTGCCTCCTACTACCACTGTCCAAGTTGTTCCTTGTCCTGCTTCAGCTGAGGCTGCAAGGAGCAACTGTGCAGGAATCAGACTCACCTGTGGACAGAGAGGTGGCAGCAGGATGATTCCTCCACCCTCTGCCTACTCCTGAGCTAGCAGGGAATGCCTGGAAAGACTAGGTGGGGAGGAAGAACTTATTAGTTGTGGCTGCAGCTGCTGCTGTCCTTGGCTAAGCCTGGCTCCCCACACAACCCGGCTGGAGTACAGTAAGGTAGCTGCTAAGGTCAGCTCAGGGACAGGAACAATATCGGGTAAGGGAGAGGGGGAATATGAGGGGTGGAAAGAGGAGAAGACCTCTTTCCCTGTAAGTGGCACTGAGCATGAAGGAGAAGGGAGACCATTCCAGAGGGAGGAATACTTTCCTGTTGCAGGGACTTTGAAAAAAAGTCCCTAGATGCTGCTTCTGCAGCATGGTTTGAAAATGGGGTAAACACATCATCACATCCCCTCTGCATCCATCCCTATCTAGAATGTGCCCCTAGCCCTCACTGCAGCTCAAAAAGTTCAGTAGTAAGGGTAATATCCAATGAAAAATAAAGTACCAAGGGCAAAAATAGAAGTTAAAACTGTACATATTTTTAAAAGGTATTTCATGAGCATTTGGAGTAAAACATTTGGAGTCATAGATTTTTCAGATCTAACTTAATTGAAGAGACAGGGTTTTGTTTTAAACAGATTTTTTGACCATCCTCCTTTTGGTAAAATTAGGAAAAAGATTAGAAAAGGAAATATTAGACTCTTTTGTTATTATGAAAAAGTCAAAACAGCACAGGTAGTAGTTATGATTTCCCTGATAATACCCCATCAATGATCCAGGATGGATTAAAACAACACTGTTATTGAGTAGGGAGCAATTCACAGCAATGTATACGACAACTCAGTTCTGAATCTATTCAGAAGAGAGATTGATAGTTTTGATGAATCACATACAGAGTAAGTTTATGAAGGTTGGAATAATGTACATTAAACAATAAACAAATCATTATGTTTTTTGAGGCTAAAGAAAATAAATTACTTAAAATCACAAAACAAATATTTTTGTTGTTTTTTCTTTAAGAAGAAAATTGACCACATTAATCTCTATTAACTGTATTAATTAGCACATTTTCATAAGATAGGGTGAATTTCCCTAGATGGCAAAATAGAATTGCCCCATTTTTACCACCTTCTGCAAGGACGAACTATAATAGGTAATATATTGCCCCGTATCATACTTTTAAAAGAATACTCCAACAGAAAACAGCATTGGACTCAAAACCATAGGAAGGAAGTTATTGTGTGTCTACCTTTATTCTACATATTTATAACATTTCAAAACATTTCAAAAGTATGTCAAATGTTTTTAACAATATAAACTGTGGTTTTATTTTTAAATGACATAAAACAATTATAATGATCACCTACAATAAATGCAGTGTAATTGTACCAGAACTTAGAGTACTTTTGTATGTAGGGTCAAGATAAGGTATTTTCTAAGAGCTCTCTGCCTTGACAGCAGTTAAAGGCTTGAGAAAAATGCTTTCATAAATAAAAAATCAGATTTGCCCTTACCTGTCTATAATGCCACACAGGTCTATCTGAAGGTCACTGAAATTACCAAGGGAGTTTTGCTGAATTGAAATCAGATCTACCTCTTTGTTACCAATGGAAATGAGTCTCATGCATCCTTGAAAACCAACAAATGGACTTTTACAGTCAGAACCATTACCATTATTAGGACACCCTGAAACAAACAAACAAATAGAAACATTAGGAATAGATTACTCTTACAGAGATGGCTGACATATTTAAAAGGATTTTACATCTTTATGAGATAAAATTACGGGAGTGCATCTGAATAGCAATTAGGTGCCTTTGGGCCTTGTGATATATTAAAGATGTTCAAGAGACTTTTCATGTGTTCTAAGGTAACTTTATAGTAATAATTTCACAAAACATTGTGGTAAAATAAAATAAACCTCAATTTTGAAATTCAAATAAGGGTCATAGTTTTTGAATCAAGATGTTCATGAACACAAGGGTATTATATTATTGGGTTATTATTGTTTTAAAATAACTTATTCACAATCTACAATAAGCTAATTTTTTCCTCAATTATTATAATTTTAAACAGAGCCTATTATCTTTGAACATACAAATATATGGCCAATAAAATGCATAAATTCAATCCACTGAAACTAAACTGCTCAGCAAACCTGTTGCAAATAAAAAAGAAAAGTAGTCACTGGATCATAAGTTCTGAACACTTTATGTAAAACCAGTTTTTTAAATTATTATTATTTTTCATAGAATCATAGAAAATTAGGGTTGGAAGGGACTTCAGGAGGTAATTTTGTCCAACTTCCTGCTCAATGAAGAACCACCCCCAACTAGATCATCCAAATGATCCAAACCAGAATTTCATCAAGCCAAGCCTAAAACTTCCAAGAATGGAGATTCCATCAGCTCTCTAGGTAAGCCATTCTAGTGCTTCACCACCAACCTAGTGAGGGATCTTTTTCCTAATATCCAACCTAAACTTCCCTTGTTTTTTCAAGAAGTTTTATGGTAGTCATTTACTTGGCTTGAAATACAATTGATAATTGGTTACTGAATATCTATGTGACAAATATGCTTTGCTTTTTGTTTTCTGGCTTCATTTCAGGGGGCAATGTTGCTTACAGGAATGATTCACAAGGACAGTCCTTTGATCTTAATTGAAAAGTATTGTCTCCTGGGTCACATCAGTCAAAGAGCTTCTTGTCTCATAACATTAGCATTCAATGACTGAATGACCATTCTCTGTTCCATAGAGTTAATAGGTAGCTCTATGCTGAAATGTACTATACAGGAAAATCAAATGACAGTGGAAACTAAGAAACACATTACAGATAGTGGAAACCAACATTAAAGAGTCAACAGCTTTTTAGAACTTAAAATGTAGGACATGAAAAAAAAA
>JAGPOW010003395.1:65959655-65969733 GCA_030014935.1 Caiman crocodilus | reverse complement strand
TGAAGTCTGGGACCATAGTCCTAGTGTGGGCCCTATCTACACTACGCCGGACAGCAAATTCTATCAGGCGATGGTCGTGGTGGAATCTCTGTCCTTGGAGGTTTTTAAGACCCTTTGGCTGGGATCATTTAGTTGGGGATGGTCCTGCTTTGAGCAGAGGGCTGGACTAGATGACTTCTAGAGGTTCCTTCCAACCATAATTTTCTATTATTCTATGAGTCTATGCTACAGAGAATATAACAGATGGAGTTTTTATGTTATCTATTGGGAGTTTTGCCATATAATAGCTATAGATGTTAATTAGGGTCCCAAAAGGGAATATACCAGATGCAAACCTGGTCATCAAGATTCAGGAAAAAAACTTAAGCATGTGCTTTCCTATTACTGTATCTAGTCACTATTCTTATTCAAGAGAGCATGTCAATACACTTATAAATTTAAGGAATCAGTTTTAATTAAGCATATGCTTATGCACTGTCATGGATAGGATTTGGATTAGAAGCAAAAGATACAGCTTTGGATTATTTAGAGCTCCTTTTTCACATGTATTTTGTAGAGTATTTAGGTTTGTGTGTTATTGGAGTGCAGCTGTGGTTCTTCCATATATATGCTAAAATTGCATTTGTTTCTCTACTGAACTCTAGAATTGAGCTTTTATTCTAGGGGAAAAAGATGAGTAATTAGTACATATGTATACAACAGAGAAAGGAAAGCTAAAAAAAGCGAAAAGGTTTCAACTGGCCAAGAACCTAGAATCGACATTGTGATAAATAATTTGAAACAAGTACAAAAGGCAATTCCTGTGTGTAAAGCAGCAGAAAAATCTCAGTCTGGCAGACCCTATTAAAATGGCAAATGGTAGGTATTCACTGGAATGCTTTTTCTGTAAAGAATGTATCTAATACATTAAGAACTTGCATGAGCTCCTCTATTTTCAATTTATTTTAGACTTTTGTTTTTCCCCTTTTGTTTCTCTATTCAGCCATCATATTGCTATAGAAACTTCCAGGGGATATTTTACTCTTGAGTAGTATCACAATTTTGTAGTAGTATCAGAATTCCTCACCATTTCCAGTGGATTCTCAGGAAAACGTGTGGCTTACAGATCATCTTGTCCCTCATTGATACTAATTTGTCTGATTTCTTCTTTAAGAAAATGATCTATTAATTATAAAATACAGATTTTTTCCCAAGGGAAATATTAAAAGCTGTATTCTAAATTCATCCCATACATCAGCTATCAGAACAAAGCAGCTATAAAGACTTGTAGCAGAAATTACAGCACGGTACAGTAATCATTTAGCAACACAGACATGGTATGGCAACCATCTCCTTCCATGTAGCAAATGTGTAGAGCATGAGTAGAACTTTCCTGCAATCTAGAGAGCCTCTGCTGACAAAAAAGACCCTTAGTACAATTCAAAGTATAATTTAGAGTAGCCATCAGACTACTGTAACTTATTTAGGAAGCATAGGGCTGGTCCCAGTTTAAGAAAATGCTTTAAAGTTCTGGTTATCCTGGGTCAATCACTTCATAGACTCGTGACAGATGACAGGCTAAGACACTAAAGCAATATTAAAGTTACAGGAGGAACTGTGTTGTGGTATCTTGGCCAGTTTTTGATCACATTTAAACATAATGTATGCAACTATCAATCACTCCTATTTTCCCTGAGTGGTATTGCACAGGTAGAACTAGTCACATAAACAAAACTTCAAAGTAACAAAATACCCAAAGAAAAAGGAGATAAAGAAGCCCTAAATGTAAGTCTTCTAAATTATCCTATATTAGGAACAGACAGGATGCATCTGAGGAAGAAAGGGAAGAGTATCTTCACAGACAGGCTCACTCACCTAACAAGGAAGGCTTTAAACTTGATTTACCTGGGGACGGAGATCAAAGCCCGAATTAAGTGGGGAAGTGGGAGATCTGGAGGAAGCACAAGGAGAAGACAACAGAGGAGGCCTCCTCATTCTTCCTCAAAAAGTAGGGCAATTGATTAGTTATCTCACGTGTCTGTACACAAGAGCATAGAACTGGGAAACAGGTAGGAAGAATTGGAAGCCCTTGCACAGTCAAGGAACTATGATGTGATTGGAACAAGAGATGGTAGGATAGCCTGCATGACTGGAGCACTGTTATGGTTGGGTACAAATGGTTCATGAAGGACAGGAAGGAAAGAAGAAGAGGAGGAGTTGTGCTGTATGTAAAAGAGCTGTATGAATGCTCAGAGCTCCATTATGAAACTAGAAATAGGCCTGTTGAAAGTTTTTGAGATAAGGTTAGATGGCAACAAGGATAATGTTGTGGTGGGTATCTGCTATAGACTACCAGACCAGGAGGATGAGGTAGATGGGGCTTTCTTCAGACAGCTAGTAGAAGTTTCCAGATCACAGGCCCTGATTTTCATGGGGGACTTCAATTACTCTGACATCTGCTGAGAGGGCAATACAGCAGTGCATGGGCAATCCAGGAAGCTTTTGGAAAGTACTGGAGACAACTTCCTGGTGCAAGTGTTGGAGAGACCAACTAGGGATAGCGTTCTTCTTGACCTGCTGCTCACAAGCTGGGAAGAATTGGTGGGAGATGCAGATGTGGATGGCAACTTGGGCAGCAGTGACCATGAGATAATTGAGTGCAGAATCCTGATGAAAGGAAGAAAAGAAAGCAGCAGAGAATGGACCCCAGACTTCAGAAAAGCAGACTTTCAGGAGGAAGAGCAAATATGGCAGGAGACCAGCCTGGTTTAGCAGAGAACTGTTTGGTGAGCTGAAACACAAAAAGGAAGCTTACAAGAAGTGGAAATTGGACAAACGACTAGGGAGGAGTATAAGAATATTGCTTAGGCATGCAGAGATGAAATTAGAAAGACCAAAGCACAAGTGGAGTTGCAGCTAGCAAGAGACATGAAGGGTAACAGTAAGGGTTTCTAAAAGTGCATTAGCAAGGGGAACATCAGGGAAAGAGCCTCTTACAGAATGCGGGAGGTAACCTAGTAATGATGATGAGGAAAAGGTTGAAGTATTCAATGCCTTTTTTAACATGGTCTTCACAGGCAAGGTCAGCTCCCAGACTACTGCACTGGGCAGCATAGTTTTGGGAAAAGGTAAGCAGCCCTCACTGGTGAAAGAACAGGTTAAGGAGTATTTAGAAAAGCTGGATGTGTACAAGAACATGGGACCAAATGGGATGCACCTGTGGCTGTTGAGGGAGTTGGCTTATTTGATTGCAGAGCCACTGGCCACTATCTTTGAAAACTCATAGCAATCAGGGAAGGCCCTGGATAATTGGAAAAGGGCCAATATAGTGCCATCTTTAAGAAAGGGAAGGAGGAGGATCTGGGGACCTACAGACTAGTCTGCCTCACCTCAGTCCCTGAAAAAATAATTGGAGCATGTCCTCAAGAATCCATTTCTCAGCACTTCAAGGAGGCGAAAGGAATCATGAATGGTCAGCATGGATTCACCAAGGGCAAGTCATGCCTGACCAAGCTGATTGCCTTCTTCAATGAGAGGACTGGCTCTGTGGATGTCGGGAAAGCAGTGGATGTGATATACTTTATCTTTAGAAAGGCTTTTGACATGGTCTCCCACAGAATTCTTGCAAGCAAGCTAAGGAAATATGGATTGGATGAATAGACTGTAAGGTGGCTAGAAAGTTGGCTGGATCATCGGGCTCAATGGAGAGTGATCAATGACTCAATATCTAGTTGGCAGCTGGTATCAAGTGGAGTGCCCCAGGGGTTGGTCCAGGGGCCCGTTTTGTTCAATATCTTCATAAGCAATCTGGAAGATGGGATGATTGCAACCTAAGCAAGTTTGCAGATGACACCAAGCTGGGGAGAGTAGTAGATATGTTGAAGCTTAGGGCTAGGATTCAGAGAGACCTAGACAAATTGGAGGATTGGGCCAAAAGAAATCTCATGAAGTTCAAAAAGGACAAGTGCAAAGTCCTGCACTTAGGACAGAACAATCTCATGCACCACTACAGGCTCCATTTTTATGGCTCAATGATTCTATGAATGCAAGAGATACTAGAGACTGTTTCCATCAAAGAGAACCTACATATGGATAATGTAAATGAAGAAGAGAGCGGAGGCATAGTAGCGCAGCTCTACTGCCGGGACAATCACAAATACTCAGGGCAGTGCACTCTACTACTGTACTGCTTGTGGAGATGACTTTTTTGTGTGTGTACCCCACCCGAAAAAGGGCAGCCTCCCCTCTCTCTTCCCTCTCCTCCCTACCTACCCTCAGTTATGCTACTGGGTAAAATAAAATAAAAAAAATATAAGAAAGTATGTTTCCCATTTTCCAGGAACCTAACTAGTTCTCTCACTTCACCCATTGTAAGACTTCTTTTCAGTGACAGTGTAAGAGATTCTTTATACATTGCAGTTTTAGCTCCTCAGATGTTGATCATTGTTAGATCTTTGTTATACAGTAATTTTGGGCAGCTTCTAGAGCTCTTAACACCTGGATTGTCTAAACATTAACATCAAAAATGTATTTTAAGCACTCATTATGAAGCTAAATGTTACACCATATAGGTCAGGATTACTTTTTGATCTGCATAACCCAGCTCCTGTTCCATTATGGTATGGTCATTCCCCATAGATATGTCACTCAAACAGAAGTCTTCCAGTATCCTAGTCTTCCTGGCCCAGATTTGGACTGTTACCCACACCTGCCCTCCCCTGCACCCATATCCCTGCTTATTGCCCCGCTGCACCCCTCCCTTTACTTACTTGTGACTGCCAGTTAACAAATCCCTGCCTACTCCCTTGGGACAGACACCACAGTCAGCCACAAGTAAGTGGGGGCTGAAGGAGCAGGTGGAGCTGAAAGGCCCAGAATAGGAGGAAGGGGTGATTCTAACTTTTTAGGCTCCTGCTGGTCTGAACATGTGATTACTCCAAATTTGAGCTAACACTAACATCAATCAACATTTGTACAGCTCACAGTGTAAAGTATAACAAGGCCATAAATCATAAGCAGTAAATAATCTTCAGTATCATTGTGATAATACCATACTTGTCGCACCACATTTTTACAGTGGCCAAATACAGGTTTTGAAAAGAAAAAAAAATCTGCATTTAGGCCATTTGCCCAGCCTTTATAGAAAAAATGACACACAAAACCAAATTCTTGTAGACTTCATATATCACAGATGAAAAGAACAGAACAGATTATCTTCATGATGTGACACAACCCCCTCAAAGTGACATTTTCACTGAAACATGCTGAGTTTTCCTTTTGGTTCCTCTTGCTGTCATGCAGGACTATTATCTTCTGTCTTCTTTCCAAGGCAGAATTATTGTCTAGTGAACTATATCTACTTCTAATCCTTGGTGCTGCATGTGGGTTTATTAACTTCATGCTCTAATAAATATTCCCTTCTATAAGCATTATTAATGAAAACCACAAGTGTTTATACATACACAGATTACAGGATGCTTTGCTACAAAAAGGCAGCCTGCATGAATGGATTAAATATAGGAACTGATTAGGTTCATGGGAAATGGATAATAGAACTTTTAGAAAACTCATGCCTGACTTACTTGCTATAATTTTTTGAGCATGCTGAATGCTACTGTGGGATGTAGTTCATCTCTATTTCCAGCAGAATGCCTGGAAAGATACTAGTGAATGTTATTTAGCCCAAAGGAGAGAAAATACCTCCATGAAGTCCCTTGGGTACATCTGGGAGCTGCAGAATACCATAGGGAAGCATGAAAGTGTCTGGAGATAATTATTCATTGCAGACACAGGCGTAAGAAGCTTAATTAGATTCATGAACTTAATTTGTTTATCCTTTATAGATTAATGGATTGTAGTCAGAAGGGACCACAAAGGATCATCATGTCTGACCCCCTGTCCCTGGCAGGAAAGAGGACCGAGGTCAGAAGACTCCAGCCAGGTATCTCTCAAGCCTCCTCTTGAAGACCTCCAAGTTAGGTTCCTCTTGGAAGCCCATTCCAGATTCTGGCCACCCTTACTGTAAAAAAATTCTTCCTAATGTCTAACCTGAATCTACTCTCCACTAGTTTGTGCTCATTATTCCTAGTTACTCCTAGAGGCACTCTGGTAAATAGCATATCACCAATTGCCTGTTATCCTCCCTTGATAAACTTATAGGCGGCTACAAGGTCTCCCTTCATATGTCTCTTGTGAAGGCTGAAGAGATCCAAATCCCTCAATCTCCCCTTGTATGGTCTTTCACAGAGGGTCTTTCATGGAGGCCACCCTTGTAAGAATGAGGTGGTGCTGAGAGTATATAAGGAATGTCCAATAACAACTGGTGCAGATTTTTTTGTGTTTTCCTGATTTTTGCTTGAGAATATCTGTGGAGTTTTGAATGTTGTACAAGAAAATTATTGAGCCAAAAAGTGGTGATTAAGTATTAATCCCAGTTAAAACAATTAATTCCATGGATTTATATAATAAATAACTAAGTCAGTCTGTTACTCCTTTGAGCTCTGGCAGCACAGCTGGCACAGGGGTCCTCGTGTCAGCAATGTGTTGTACCACCCCACTCTACTCTCCCATGCTGGGTCCTGCCTACTGGGCCATGGAAGCAGCTCCTGCCCATGCTGGTCCAGCCAGGATGCAGTCTTGTGCCTGCTGTGGGTGCACAAATCCCCATGTCCCCTGCCACCCCACACACTAGGGGTATGTGTTCTGAGGGCTGGAGAGCACAAGGGCAGTGGGTTGGGAGTAGGGGGCACCAACAGAGTCAGGAGACTGTTTTCTACTTGAGCTATTTACTGGGTTGGGACTGGCCATCAGTTTTTATAAATGGGTCCTGATACAAAAAGGTTGAGAACCAATGGTTCAAAGAATAATTGCTAGATTTAACCTGAAATATAGTATCTGAATGTAATGGTTTCAAAATCATTTAATTAAAAGATACTACTTTAAAAATGCACATCATAAGGTCATATAAAGAAAATGAGTACTAGTATCTCAAACATGCATACATATTGTAACTCAATTTGGACTCATCATTTATAGATTCATAGATTTTAAGGCTGGAAGGGACCTTGGAAGATCTTCGTGTTGCACAAAGCAGGGAAGATAACTGGGGTCAGGTTATCTGGACAGTCACCAAGGTGACTGTCTAGTCTCTTCTTGAAGATTTCCAGAGTAGGTGATTGCACCACCTCTGGATGTAGCTTATTCCACAGTCTGGACACCCTGACTGTGAAGAAGTTTTTCCTAAAGTTGAGCCTAATGTGTGTGTCCATACTCCTGGTCTTCCCCTCGGGTGTCCTGGTGAACAGTTGCTCACCAAGCCCTTGATGTACTCTCCTAATGTAGCAGTAAGCTGCTACCAGGTCCCTCTCAGCCTTCTTTTCCTCGGGCAGAAGAGTCCCAAATCCTTCAACCTTTCCTTGTATGGCTTGCCTTTTAAAACTCTGAACATACAGGTGGCTCTTTGCACTCTCTCAAGCTTGTCCACATCCTTGTTAAAGTGTTGCACCCAGAGCTGGATGCAGTACTCTAGCTGTGGTCTCATCAGTGCTCATCACAAATTAACTCTGTCCATTTCCTTTAAAAAAAAAAAAAGTCTCTATGTTCTTTCTCAACTTTTGTTGACCAACTTGCAAAGAGACTACATAGGACAAAAGATATCAAACAATCCTCTAATAGAAGGATTTAGCTTATTTTAACTTAATCATTCATGAATTAATATAACATTTCCCTTCTTTTCATATGGCTGAAGAAATCTTTAAAAAACTCGTGGTAATAAGTTCTGAGAACTGTGCTCAAAATAATATGCTCTGTTTAATTATCAAATTTTGTATGTGTGAAAGTCAGGTCATATGTCTCTGCCTTTAGGGGAACAAACCTGTCCAACCATCCATAATTTAATTATTCAATCTCCAAATGCAGACTTGATTTGCTCCAATGAATCTAACAACAATAAACACTTCAAAAGCTGAAGAAAAAGTTTACTGTATGGTTTTGTTAGATAACTTCCTGCTCAAGAGAAAATAGGAGATTAAAAAAAAATACATTAACTTCTGATTTGCATAGACAAATGTTGTTCTGCATATCAGACCATATAAAGAGATTAGTATTTTTATAAAACATAATGATATTAAATTCTATTCTAATATGGTATTTCAAGATTTATTTGAGAATTTTGTCTATTAAAACAAGTTACATACTTTCATTGCTATTTTGATACTTAGTAATTTATCTTACATGCATGTCAATAGCTCAGTTAAAAGTGACATTACCTTCAACAGTCCTAGGAAAGTGACATTGCACTGAAGCAATTTCATTAACATACATCATATAATTAAGTTGTGATTGAAACAGCTTCTGAAGAAGTCAAATGCATCACTGTAAACTACACGCTGCTGACATACTATGGAATTAACATTTTCAGATTGGGAGTCTGGGGAAACCCATTTGTCATTAACCTGGTATGCTCTGTGCATTGATTATGTTAGTTTAAAATGTGTTGGGGCCAATTCTGTTCCCACTAAAATCTACAGAAAAATACCATTTGTCTTCAGTAGGAAGAGGACTGGAATGTTTATGTAAATGTTGGCATTATCCATGTTCATTACTGACATGAAATTCTTTCTTGAATTAAATTAATCAACTTTACAATGTGCATGTAATCATTATACCTTTGTGGAGAGACAATAAACTACAGAGTTATGTCTGTCTTTCTCTGCTGGAAGTAGAATGTTGTACCAGGTGGAACAAATAAAAAAGGATGAGGAACGTAGCAGAAAGCAGCAACGGCAATGCAGTCTACCAAAGAGATCACTGAGCTAAAGTTCAAGAATTCTCAATTCCATTTTCAACTGTTCCACTGACTTGGTGTGCATTGTTGCCCAAGATTCTGTGTTTATATTTCCTCTCTTTTTCTCCATGTTATGTATTTAAATTGAAAGTTCTTTGGGCCAGGAACTGTGCCTGTGTGTGCGTGTCTACACAAGATGTTTTACTTGAGATTAGAGCAAATTACTGCACAGTAAGCATCACCATCTGTATGTGCAGACACTTACTGTTCAGTAATTTGCTCTAATCATGAGTAAATTTGCTACCTACAAATGCAAGTAGCAAATTTACTTGAGCTTACTTATTGTACAGTAGCACATGTGTAGATTTCTGACCTGGAGCAAATGTGCTCCCAGTATGCTGGGCAGCACTGGGCAGGAAATGGGCACTAGCTCCTGGAAGATGCTTGCTGCTGGGGTGGGCTCCACCACTGGATTTCAGGTGGAGACTATGGCCCCCCGGCCCAGGCTGCAGGGAGCTCCCAGGCCCTACTTGGTGATTTGGGAGTGGGTGTTAGGAGATCCTTATCTCCCAACCTGAACTCCGCAGCGCACCAGCTCTGCAGTTGTGAGGCCAGCACTGGGAGATCCTTATCTCTCGGTACTAGCTCTGCAGTCATGGGATTGGTGCTGAGAGATTATCAGGATCTCCCAGCACCAGACCCATGACCATGATTGAGGAGCAGGGGCTGGGAGCTCCCTGACGCAGGGGTAGGGGGACATTGTGTCAGACAGCTCCTGGGGCAGGAAGCAATGTCCCAGCCCCCACCAGCAAACAGCTATCTCCTGGCCATGTGATCCCTGCCATTCCCTGGGCTAGCACCTAGTCTAGAGTTCTCTCTGGCGGCTGCAGGGGCCCAGTTTAGGGCCATAGGGAGTGGGAGCAGTCTGCTGCTGTATATATAGCCCTGCCTATATAGATGAGTACTCAGAAGAGTTTACTCAAGATTACTCCAGAGTAAGATGTTACCAGATTATTTCCATGTGTATACATGCCCTGCGTGTGTGTGTGCACGTGCGTGTGCATTTTTGCTCTTTTTACATTCTTATTTAACTCTTTTCAGTCAATATATAAGCAAAAGGCCTGTCTTCTCACCCAACTTACCATGACCCCCTAGTATTGCACAGTATGATGACTATTCTAGTTGCTCTTTGACTCCTTGAGCATCCTCTTCTTTAAGGCTAATATAACTGTTTCTGGTACTATGCTAGCTTGGGTATCTACATCCATTTTATTTGGGGTTCATAGTCCATTAATCTGCTCTTATCTTATCTGT
>JAGPOW010003395.1:65939775-65955344 GCA_030014935.1 Caiman crocodilus | reverse complement strand
CCCGGTGCTCTTTCCTGCCAAGGCAGGGGGTCGGACTAGATGATCTGCCCAGGTCCCTTCCGACTCTAGCTACTATGATACTATGATATGATACTATGAAGAAAGTGTGTCCTAGTAAGTTTTGTGGCCCAGTTCACCAAATATCCAATATCTGGATAATTCAGATAAGCTACTGAAACCAATCCAATAACTGGTAGTACTTGCTACTTGCTTTTATTACTCATGTTTGCCAGAGAGGTGATGGGACAATGGTTATAGCACTGATGCAACTAGACACACAATAGTATGTAATAGAAGCTGCCTTGTCTGACATTTGCTTTATGCTGAAAAAGCTCAAGTACCCAAATCATGACTCTCTTCTGTATATTCTGTATGTGTTACCTGGTGAAATCTACACAGAAGCAGTCATACTATAAAATCATGTCTATAGACTCTGCCTTATTGTCTCTATTAAAAGAATAACAGGTTCCTAGGACCCTTTATTAATATATGACAAACATGAAAAGAGCTTTGTTTTTTAGTTTGATTATCTTACCACAATGTATATCTGAGGTTTATGTCTTTTGGCCAGATCAATAATGTTCACTCCATTGTAATAAATGTTTTCAAAACACCCTTGAAAGTTCTTGCGTGACAATGTCCCTGATTTTCCAGATATTGGGATCCCTCCAAAGCTGAGCTTAGAAAGAAAAGAGAAATCAATAATACTATTAAATAATTTTCTGACAATCTGCTTGCAAAGCCATTGGTAACGTTTTAACAACAATATAGTAGCAGGAGACAAAGACTGGCCAATTGTAAATCAATCAATTTTTTTACCTCCTCACTATTATCATATCTAAAACTTAAAATGCAGGTTAACAAAATGTGGAGCACCCCCCCCCCATATCTATGCATCAAAACATCTTTTAACCTTGAAACCTTAATTCTCTGAGGATACTATTTAGGCATTCCAGGGTGGAAAAATCAATGAAGAAAATAAACCTTACTGTCACAACTCAGAAAATCAGATCTGATGAAGAATTCACTGGATTCAAAAGCTTGTCTAAGTCTATACCAGCCATACAGTTAGTCTAATAAAATATATCACCAACAACAATCATTGCCTCTTGCATGATTCCTGCACTATCACAGCTACAACATCATTCCAACACTACCAAAACTAGATATTATAACATTCTGGAAATAGGTGACATGATATATTTCAAATAGCAGTTCTTAAACATTTTCATAGTGTGAGTTAATCTGAATATAGAGGTGGTTTTAAGGGGTAACTATTCTGTCTATTTATGATCTTACAGAACTAGAGCTGGTTGAGAATTTTCTTTCAACTTACCTTTTTTTAATGTTAAATCAACAGCTGGAAGCTGAAATAGCTCACTAGCACAGAGTTTCAAGCAATCTCTCAATGCAAAATCCTTTTTTTTTAGTATTAAAATGTCAATAGATCTGTTTTTGACATTTGGTAATTGATGTTTTCCATTTGTTCAAAATAACTTTCGTTTAGAAACTTCAGTTAATTTACAGTTAAAAAAGGGTAAAACAAATTTGGAAGATTAAATCAAAATGAATCATTTTGTAATTATCACAATGAAGTGTTTTGACTGCCCAGACATGAAGCAGGTTTCAGGTTCATCAAAATTTTTGCAGTTTTGAGTTTTTGTACTGAGTTCAGGTGAAAAAAATGTTTTGAAATCTTGAATATTTTCATGAGACATGGAAACCATTTCTAACACAACTCTAGTCACAACATCCTTAATCACAGTGACAGTAATTGTTACAAGAACTGTGAAATTAGGAAAATAATTATGTATTATTACTTACATGGTGAAACATGGACATTGTCTTTTCAAAAAAGTTTTAAAAATACTTTTTACTTGGGACTTTATTCCCTAGGATACTGAGGATCCTGGCTTTGATCCAGCAAAATACTTAAGCAAACACTTAACTTTAATCATCTGAAGAGTGAGTTGAAGTAGGATACTTATGCTTACTTTCAACCATGTGCTTAAGTGACTTGCTGGAAATCTGCCAGAATGCTCAGCACTTTGCAAGATGAAATCCATTAATCCCCCTCACTCAGATGTTTCATTAGACTCAACAATAACTGAAGTGAAACCAGAATACTGTAACCAGCCAGATCTCAATGGACCACCAGCAAGTAGTCTGTGGACCATAGTTTATATGTCTCTGCAGTACATTATACATACTCCTTTACAAATGCAATACATATTCATTTGCGTGCTTTCATAAAATGTGTTTCTTGTACAGCTGCTGGGTTTAAGGTAAGTGAAATGTTAAAACCAAAGGGTGTGTCTACATGTGCACTTTAACACACATTAGCCTATTTTTATGCACATTAAAGTGTTATAAAAAAAATGCGTTTTCACTAATGCACATTAAAGTAGGCTAATGTCCCATTGTCTAGGACCTCACCATGAAGGCACTACATTGAATGTGCATCAGCAAAAGCACATTAATGAACGTGTAGAAATGCCCAAACATTTTAGAAATGGGTCTTGCTTAGTTGGTCTCTTTTCACTTCAAACAAAAAATAAAGTAAGATTTCTTGAATGGGGAATCATCCCTGTGTTTGTACAGCACTTAGTACATTGCCAACACTACTGGAAACAACAACTAAGGCTGGGTTATGATGTATGAGACAAAAGTAATCTCATCAGAGTGTCCTGTTGTCAGTCAAGGGTAATAGATTCAGAAAACTTTTTTTTCCTAATCCATTCTTTAAGAATATGAACTTTGCTAAAAGTTTGAATTACCACAAAGTTCCCTATACATTTTTGTTCCCTTCACTTGTTTTTCTGCACTTCCATAGCAATGGTAATAAACATAATAAATGAAAGGTAATTTTCACACCTCATAATCAAGGTACAAATAATTGAATTCCCCCTTTGCATGAAAATGATGAGTATGTTTATCCACTGTAAAGTTTACTTGATTGTTAAAGTGTTCAATGAGGACTGAATGCCAATGCTGATCATCCAAAAGGCTGCCCAGGGTGATATTAATTTGGGCATTAGCAGAACGAATTTTTGCATCACCTTGAGAGAAGAAAAATAACAAACTATTAGTTCCACTTTAAAAAACAATATGGGTATTCAACCACAGACAACTAGCTTATGATGTACTATAGTTTAAACGTGGCAAATGAAAGCACTTTTAGATAAATAATATCCAATAGATGCAATTCAAGTGTGTGCCCCATAGTTGTTACCTAAATTAATGAGCAACGAAAGTTTTCCTTTCGTTAATTCCAGTGTGATGTGATCTCCATTCTGTCCTTCTCTGTGGAGTAGAGTCCCATCACTCTGCATTGTTTTAAACTTCAGAGAAATTACATCTTTCAATGCACTCATGGGCTTTTGATTAAATTTGTATAGCAGGCAACTCTTCCCATCAAAATCAGCCACCTCAGACCCTAGAAGTAAAGACATTAAAAAGAACTTGTTAAGGATGTTTAGAAGATATATTTGAGTTTCTTTGATGCTGCATGCAAGTCCAGTAAGGAGGATTCCTTTCTTCCTCAGCTGCATACCACTCAGGAAGATCTTTCAAAATAGTAATCCTTATACACTTCTGAATGGAAGAATTGCTACAGTTTTTCATTGTTCCCAAAACTAGAGTTTCTAGAAAGAGTCCTCTTGAGGAGGCAGGGCTTCCATACACCTTTTTTAATGGAACTGCATGCTGAAGTCTGAGAAAAGATGGCAGAGCAGTCTTTTTACCCTACAGTTATAGACACATTGATCTGATTCTCATCTCACAGTATTCTTACATCAAATGATTCTATTAAGACCAAGTGATTTTTCCTGATTTATTACAGCATAAATGAGAAAAGAACCAAACAAATTACATGTTACGAATGCATCAAATAGCCATGCTACCCCATTGCAGGCTGTAGCTTTAAACCACTATTAAGTCAATCTGTGTGGTTTTACAATCAGTTAAAACATTATTAGGCTACACTATTTTAGAAAATGTCAGTTTTGATATGGCTATTTGAGTCTTTGTCTCTTCTTACAAAATAAAACACTACTGATATACCAAGAGTTTATCTTGATCTACAAGACCCTTGATATGAGAATGAGGCCATCTGGCTTTAGAACTGGTAGGAGGAATTTGGCCATCTGCTGTTGGTCAGCTGAAAACTATTTTGCTAGACTAGTCATCTTGGGCACATAAGACAATAACACGGACAAGAAAGCAAACCCTTTCTGGGCTTTAACAGATAATGCGATGTTAAGAAGGTTCATAGTATTTCTTAGTTTCTTTGTTTTACATTTATACTTTTAGTAACTAGGGAGATAGGTGCATTGTTACACCTATGCGACAGCTGCCCCAGTGACGTCTACTTTTTGTCTTGTGACAATATTTCATATAGTTTCTTTCAAGGTCACATACATTCATTCCACCTGGAAACTGTGATTTTAGACCAACAACATAAAAAAAAATCTGTCAAAATCAGATGCAGATTGAACAAGACATACACAAAGGAACTGATAACACTAAGAAAACCTCACAGAGTATTCAAACTTCATAAGTAAAGAATAAAAAGGTAATTGCCCTTGAAAGATACATTTGTGAAATAAATGAAGATGTAAAGGACAACCAATAAAATACTAAATTATTTTTTCAAATGACTGGCTGACTTCTTCCAAGTCAATGGAAATCCATTATCTATTTACTAACTTTATTTAATTTGACAAAAAATATTGCTCCATATTGTTAGCATGGAAGTGAACTCAATTCAAATCATCCATACTATTTAAAGTCAGCCATTTATATTCAACACTCAAAAAAACCTCTTGTCAATTTAATGCAGCTATGTTTTGAAAATGTAGTTGCTTGATTTTCCCACATCTTGTTGCTATATTTTGTACTGTGTACTTATGAAGAATTCATTTACTGAGTGTACAATGAATAAACATTACTTTCTGCCTAAAAAAGATTTTTAAGTTGATTATATTCTTTTGTTTTGCCCCTGAATAAATGTGGAGACTAAACGCATATAACTGTGTCACATACAAATTATGTATTTTATGTTTCTTAGATTTCAATTACAAGTAGAAGCATCTAAGATAGATTTTTGATGCTATATATGTAACCATGCAGCATACGTTCATTATTGGTAATGCATATTTTTTGCTATTAGTCATTCAGCCAGATGAGTACCAGAGGCTGAGTGATGCATATTCCTGGTCTCCAGAATCCTTTGCACAATGTTATAGTGTTAATTCATAATGGATTAATCTCTGGAACCATTATTGTAGTCTTTACTCATGAAAACAATGACTGAAGACTGAATAAGTGACAACCATGAAGAAGGGAGATATTGACTAGATTATCAGATCTCTTGCACACCTACTGTTTTTACCTTCAGCGCATTCACTCTAGGAAGACTAAAGAAAGCACTTGAATACATTTTGGGTTATCAAGAAAGAATATTATGTTACTACTTCCCCTTTGTTCCCCACCCTACTTCCCCATAGCCTTTCATTCACAGTTCCATTCTGTTTGTTATCTGAACATGTGTCTCAGCAGGTTTGCTCTTTTCTACATTTCAAATTTTGAAGTGTTACACACAAGGAAAATGAAAAGGTGGAGTAACTTTATGACTATAAACATCAGCTTTTTCATGCAAATTCAGTTTTCTGGTTTGCTTTGTATAAATCCTACCTATAGTTCAGCAGAGATGGAAACACTCAGGTCCAACAGAGCTGTCAGTAATTTAAATGCTCCTTTGCATATCACAAGATTAAGCTTTGCAATAGTTTTCACAACACGGAAGTAGAGGTGTGGCTAGAACTAGTCACAGCTTTGACTGCGAACCCACATATTTGATTTTTTTTTTTTTGCAGAGGTGTTTATTACTTGAACAGTTTACAGAACTTTGAACTGTTTTGAACTTGATTCCCATTGGGTGCATTTACTGTGCACTAATCAAAATTACTGTGCAGTACGGGCACATGTCTACACATGCGTGCCCTTAATGCACAGTAAATATGGTGACCTATGCTGACAGGAGCATAAATTTGATCCCTGCTTGATACATCATGTAGGTAAATTTGATACATAATGCAGGTATCAAATTTGCACACGATTAGTTACTGCATAGTGATGCACATGTAGATGCCTTACTGTGCTGTAATACTGTGTGTGTAAACTGACTTGTGACTAACTATAGTCCCAAGTCAGTCCACACACAACGTTAATGTGCTTTAATGCCTGCACATGTAATGCTGACCTATTCCCACTTACTGCACAGTAAATTTAAGCCAGTGTAAATGCATGTGTAGACATGCCCATTAATTATCATGTTGTGTGTTATTCTTGTGTGTTATTCTTGTGTGGCTGAATGTAACTGTATTAAAGATAAAAAGAGGAATCACAGAAGTAGGGTCAGTGGAGACTTTATAGATCTTCACGTCTGACCCCCTGCCAGGACAGGAGGAAACCTGGGCTCAATTGACCCCAGTCAGGTAGGCATCAAGTCGCTTCTTAAAGATCCCCAGGGTAGGAGCCAGCACCACTTCCCTTGGAAGTTGGTTCCAGATCCTAGCCACCCTAACTGTGAAGTAGTTCCTATGGATATCTAATCTAAACCTACTCTTCAATAACTTGTGGCCATTATTGCTTGTTATCCTGGGGGGCGCTAGGGGAAACAAGGTCTCTCCCAAACCCTTCTGGTCCCCCCTAGTGAGTTTATAGATGGTTACAAGGTCCCCACTCAGCCTCCTCTTGTGAAGGCTGAACAAGTTCAGGTCCCGTAGCCTCTCATTGTAGGGTCTGCCCTGCTGTCCCTGGATCATGCAGGTGGCTCTCCTCTGGACCCTCTCAATGTTGTCCACATCCCTCTTGAAGTGGGGTGCCCAGAACTGGACACAGGACTCTAGCTGTGGCCTGACCAGTGTCACGCAGAGGGGGAGGATCACCTCCTTGGCCCTATTTGAGATGCCCCTGTGGATGCACAATGGGGTCCAGTTAGCCCTGCCGACCATGACCTCGCATTGTCAGTCCATGTCCATCTTGAAGCCAGTGATGACTCCAAGATCCCTTTCTGTCTCCGTCCTCTCTGGGAAAGTGGAGGCAGAGATACTGGATCCAGAGGGTGCCACCACCATCAATTCTGTCTTCAGCTGACATAGGCATAGAAGGCAGCCATAGAAACCACAAAAACCACAGCAGGTTTTTCCCTGCTCCAAGCCCAAGTTGCAGCTGCATGGGATGCCAGGCTTGGCAAGGGACAGCAGCATCAGCAGGTGAGTTTCCTCTGCCTACACCAGTTCTCTGTCACTCCCTTACTATTATATCCTTGCTGCCAGAAGCCACTGGAAGGAGGAGCGCACTTTCCCACTGATGCCACTGCCATGTTCTTTGGCTGACCAGACTGAAGGGAATGTCTATGCAAGGAGCCCAGTTTTGCCAGGGATAGTGGCAGTGGCATGCAGGTTCCTCCTTCTATCCTAGTCATCCAGGGACTCCTATCCATGGACGGAAATCTTCAGGTGGGCAGGGAACAGGTGCTGAGAAAAGAAACCTGTAAACCATTGCTGCTGTCTCCTAAAGAGCCTAGAATCCTGTGCAGGTGCTTCCCAAAGCCCCCAGGTAGAGAGGACAGGAACAGCCCTAGGGCTTCACCTGCTCCCCAGGTCAGCTGTGGGTAGCAAGTGGGTATTCCTTCCCTTCCCACCTTTCTCATGTGCCAGCTCTCAGACTGCTTCCCTTGTTGTCCCTGGTCAGCCTATGGTCTCCAGCCATGCTTCACCCCATCCCCCATGGTCCGAAAGTCAGTGTGTTGTACCTATTTAGAAAATCCTAGATCCTCCAATGATTGGAGGGAACCAAATTCCTGGTGTTAGGAAAAGCTAGGTAAGCCACAAGAGTTAGACCTTGCCTGAAACAATGCTACTGGAAATGCAAGCTACTGTAAACTTATAGGTAATAACATACATTTAAAATGAATTTTCTGTCATTGTATTCCAACTGAATATTTATATGTCCATACATCATCCTTTCCCATAGAATGATTTTTCTTTGACTTATTTAGTTGTGTCATAGTCTGTAGTCGTCTTATGAAAAGAATGTTCATAAACTTTTATCCACATCATTTAACAACTTTAATTGCCCAGGTTCTCATGGGGGTTCAAGATCACAGTCTCTGTTTTGCGATGTTGTACAGCAGTGTGTTCCATCCTATTTATAGCAGCATTGATTGTAGTCACCTGGTGCATTTACTGAATTTACTGAGTCCATTTTGTTTTCTTTTTTAATTATAGACCACAATGATTGTCACACACAAATGAGAAGTTGGGGCCAAGATTTATGTGCTGGGTCCCAGTTAGGAAAGGCAGGATTAGACCCCTATAATGGCCTGGAAGTCAGGAAAATATTTCAGTCCATTTGTCCCTGTTGTGTGAATTATCCATTGTCTCTTTCAGGTCTTCAGCAGATGGAATGAGCAACAGAAGGGGTAATAGAAGGAGAAAATAATATACCCAATTAACACTTAGGTTCATGAACAAGCTCTGGAACAATTTTAACATGGCCAGTGTCAGCATAGGTTCATCCTTACAATCTAAAATTACAACTAATGATAAACTACATAAAACTGCAGCAGTGGTGTGCATTTTGCCCACTTGGAACAGGAAGAACAAGCAGACAGGGGGTAACAGTGATTTTTTTTAATACAGTACAGGTATTGCTCAATCAGAGGATGATGCAGATGAGCTTAATATATCCAATATATTTAGAGAAGGGCATTCATCTGGAGACTGCAAAGATTTTTTTTTAAATGTATTTCTCAAAAAATGTCAGATTCTAACACAAACTCTGGAAATAAAGGAACATGACATAGGAAGCAGGAGAGAAAAATGGGATGTGAAGAGGAAGAGTACTATGTGAAGACTCTTTTAGCACTAGTGTAGATTCCAAAATGTATTACTTGTATTTAACTTCTGTATTGTTGCAGTGCTTAGAGGCCAAACTGGCTGGGACCCCACCTGACTGTCTGCTTTGCAGACATATAGAAAACAACATTCCATGTACCAAATAGCTTACAGTCCAGAATATGGTCTACCTATGAAATATTTGACAAATGTCTTATGGATAAGACTTCTGACCTTCAACCTCTCCCTCTCTCCTGCTCCTTCTGTCTTCCAGAGACCAGGTTGATTCTGGTCTGGGAAAGTATGGGATGCTCCAGTCCTTCCATTCCCAGGGAGACTGTAGTAGTGGGACACAACCCCTATCCACTTCTTACACAGGGGGCTGTAGTGTGAAAAGCAGGCAGAGGGCGCTGAGAAAAGGCAGCTGAGAAAAGAGACTAGTACAGCAAAATGCTTGCTTCTTACACTAGGAACTCTGTAGTGAGAAGCTGACAGAGAATAGCTTGTGATTCTCCTCTCCTGTCCTAGTCTACAGGCAGGTCTAGAGCAGCTCCAGAATGGGGGACCCCAGTCTTTGGAAAGTATAGGAACCTCTCCCCTAGCTTCATTCCTTGTGATCTCCCAGAAGCAATTTCTACGTTGCCTTTCTCCCAGTGGAACCACTTTTGCTTCAGGAGAAAAAGCTTGAACATCTGCACATTTTTGGTTTCTACCAGGACAGTAGCGACTCTCAGAAGAAACTAAGTGTCCATACATGGCCACTGTATAACTTGCAAATGTTAGTGTAGGAATGATCTCATACTTGTAACATTTATCGTGTTCAGTTAACTTTTTATGCAGTTTGCAGCATGTGTAATCTGAAAAATTGCTTACTTTTCTTGTGAACATAAACACTTCATGGCAAAAGAAAAGGTACTTGCCTAAATTAGAAAGCTAGGATCCATTAGCACTGGTGCTGATTTGAGGGGGAAAGTGGTCCATGAATACCTTGTAAATGTGATTAAAAGGAATGTGTTTCTTCCTTTCATTCTTCAGCTCCTGATCCTGGCTGGAAATATATAATCCCTAAGGGTAACCATAATTAATTTTGCAGCATTCATTTATGTCTGTTATTAGAAGCAAAGAGAATAAGAATTTGTTTTGGAAATAATTTTAAAGGCCTAAAGGCTAGAAGGAATCACTGAGATCATCTGCACTGACTCTCTGCATAACAAATCATCAAATTTTACCCAGTAATTATAACATATATGAGACTATTATGGAAGCTTTAGACACATAAGGAATAACCTCCTAACAAAAGTTTAGGAATTTTTTTGTATTTGAAGCTAATGTATATAAATAAATAAAATTTCAGGATATCCAGAATCTGCAATGCCATTTTACAGTGTCATATAACATTAGTACAGAGACAATAATTAATAAGCTTAAATCAAAGCAAACATCTATTTCCTTGGTATCTGAGTCAGCAGACAAACAGCATCAGTGAGATACTAATTTCTGAGTTTCTTTAATTCATCTTACTTTTGGAAGGATGTTAGGACCAGATTCTCAAAAGATAAAACATAATGCCCTCATTTACTTGTTTCCAGTAGGTCTCACTGTGTGTTTGGTGCTGTATAAAACAACTGAAAGCATAGTCTGTGCCTCAGAGTACTTATATTTTAAAATGGCAAAACAAGCAAAGAGATAAGGAGAGTGCAGAAAAGACATGCATAATGCATTAACATAGGCAGCAATTTGCCACTTTGTAAAAATAATAGTATTTCAATGACATAATTGCTTTATCAATTACATATAAGCTATCTCATGTTTCTCCTAATTGGCTGGTTATTTTCTTATAGACAATCTGACCAAAATGTTTCATATAAGAGAGTAGTTACCTGAAGACATGATTAAAAAGACTATTCATACAGAGGGGATCCTCAGTGTTTATAAAAGGGGACTTTAGTTGGCTTGAAAAGAGACAGAAGCAGATAAGTAAGGAACAGTTGAAGGAAGTCTTTGAAGGCAAGGACAATGAGCATAAAATGTAAGGGAATGGAGGAGGTGGAGACAATAAAAGTAGAAAGAAGGAATTACATATATAAATCAACAGACCAGGAGATGATGGGAGTGTTACATCACAAAAGCACTAGAAGATAAGAGTTTAAGAAAGATGAAAAGGTTCTGGACACAAACTTCACTAGTCAGATACAAAACTAATTTATTTTGTAACTTTTGGGAACTTAATTTTGACCAAAAACAAGATTTGGATAAAACCTAAATGCAACAAACAGGGAGGAGACAAAGGGTATGTGCAGATGTTACATTTAGATTGACTTAAATAAGGTTAGGTCCATCTCAATGATGATCTGCATAGATGGTTGGGGAATTTAGACAGAGCAAAAACTGGCCAGCCCAATCTAACTTAGTTCACCTAAGGAAGCGAACTAAGTTAGCTCAGACATAGTTTAGCACAATCTAATAAATGTTTGTACCATTTTCAGAACCAATCCCAAGGCTAAGAAAGCCCAAACATTTGCCCCAGCCCTGAAGCTATGCTTTTCCTATCCCCTCCACCCTGATCAAGGTGATTTTAATCCCCTGACTCCCTACACCCTTAGACAGACAACGCCCTTCCACGTGGACCTACTAACCCCCCATGCACCAACCAGCACCCACACCCCACCAAACCCACAAGCATTGGACATACCAGCCTCCCCCCATTCAGTCTGCCCTTCCCCCCACCCCAGTTTATTTAAGTAGAGTTCCTGATGTGGCTCCTGGCACCAGTAAATGTCTATACAGGCAGAGGACTTCATCAACAATCACACAATTTAAAGTAAGCTGCCTGGTTGTACACTAGGTCATGGGAATGTCTGCACACACCCCAAGTTGATTTCCTGGTTATAGACCAGAATGAAAGGAAAGAGCATGGCATACATAATGTAAGATCATAGGAAGACTAAATAAAAGGATAAAGAAATAAGATTATGAACCCTTCAACATATGTCCAAACGGCACAATGTAGTGTTATGCAGAATTACTTGAGTTAGCTCAGGCACTGGAAGCAATTAAACTATGCCAATTCAGTTCTTCACTTAGAATATTTTGCCTTTCTGAGATTTTTCAGAGTTAGTTGTGGCTGCTGCCTCCAATACTAGTTAGCCATTTCTTTAATCCAAAATATATAAGCAATTCTGGCAGCAAGAACCAGTACCCAGGATTTACCCTGCCCAGCAAAGAAGCCTAACACTACTGTACAGGGCTGTGTGAAATGCCAATGCGTGTTTTGTTTAAACACTCTTTCAACTCATTTTGAGCTCAAAACAGTGAAATCAAAATGAAATGAAGGACTTCAAAACAGCCTCAAAATGAAATGAGGCAAGTCAAAATGTTTAAAAAAATTCAGAATGTTTTGAGTTTTGAAGCAGCCAGCAGCCAGGTGGGAGAAAAAGGAGAGCCAGTGCTGTGCTCCCAGCAGTTCCACAGTCCCATGTGACTCAGCCAGGAGCACAGCTCTGGATCTCCCTGCCTCCTGTGGCCAGGCTGTGGGAAGTCAATCACAACGCAGGGAAAGGGAACCAACCCCAGAACTGAGCACTCAGCTTCCTTCCCCAGCCCAATGGATCACAGTACTGGGGAGGGGAACTGAGCAATCGAACTCAGTTCCCTTCCCCAGCTCACCAGTCTGAGGCGGCAGCACCCAGCTTCCCTACCAGGGTTGCGGGTCCCTGATCTGCCTGCTGGATGAGAGAGGCTGTTTTGAGTTTTCCCCATTATAGCCCATGGGTGAAACAGCATCAAAACAGCATCACTGTTTCAATGAAACAAAATAAAACAGCAGTTTTGAATTGAAACAAATACTGTCCCATTGAAGCAAGTCAAAATGGAACGGTGCCATTTCACAAAGTCCTACTGTACAGCCACATTCCCTCTTATTTGTTCCCTGAATGGTATAGACATTACATAGTATAGGATAAAATGGATAAACAGCATTAGGAACAGGGCCCAGAACAGACGGCTTCCTCCCTCCATCCATAAGCAGTAAGCATTGGGCCACAAATTAATACTTTCTTGCTTGCATTTCTTTTGCACCCAAGTCTCTGTCACTCTTGACAGCCCAGAGGCTCACCAACAACAAGAGAGCTTTCAATCCCATATTGTTTATGGCCTGAAATTTAGGGTATCACCCTAAAAGTAAGAGGATGAGGATGGCCTAAAAATGAGGTTTCCCATTTTCTAAACATTTTTTTGAGGAAAACAAAATAGTGGTCCTTCTCCCTTGTCTGAAAAGTAGGCATCCCTACAAGTAAACTGGATCTGAATGGAACATCACCCTCTTAGTGACTTGGGTAAACTCAATCCAAACATGATGGAAACATGTTAGCTTTTCCACAAGTCTGGCTACTGAAAAAATGGGGAATACACATGTGCAGCTCTCTTGGACAAAATAGGATTGGCTACTGAAGAGTACAAAAGGATTAGCCTTTGGGATGAAAGGGGGCTTAGCCATCGAGAGAATGAGGGATTTGGATCCCTTGGAGTTGGAATAGGATTAGCTATCCTGAAGGAGGAGGCCAAGTTTGGGGCAATTTGCAAGTTTAAATAGAGGCTCCTTAGAGGCAAAAATAGAATTGGGACCATAGTGTTCAACAGATCAATAAGATGCTTACAATAAATGAAAACTTAGTAATTTCTGAAATATGCTGCTAACATCCAGTAACCTCTAGTTAATGTTACATAACAATTTATGTACACACAAAATAAATCATGTCTTTGGTATCTCACTGGTTTCTGTGGCAGGCCAGCATTTCTGCAAAAATTGTCAGGTTTTTGTGAAGCCAAGATCAATGGTCCTCAAGTTGGTTTATGTGGCTCAAGTGGTGGATATTTACCCCTCTGAACAGAGTGCAACCTTTATGGGTGATTTTTGTAAAGGCATCAAATAGGAGTTTGGGGTTTATCAGCATTATTGAAGTGTAGCTGTCCCCATTTTTGATACTACTCATGTATAGAAACAGCTATATAATATGAATTTCTAGAGGATACAGAAATATCAAATAAAGTCAAATAATATTCAAATAGCAATCAAGCTGATAAAACTATTTTCTTTTGCAATTTAAGAAACAAGCATTGATTGAGAGTCATTTAATTTAGTTGATTCAGCAAACACTTACTATATGAGCATCCGTAAACCTCAATACGCATTCCAATTCTACCATTAGGATTCCAGTCCAAGGGGACAAAACGAAGAAATCTTGCTTTGATGGAATGTTGGAGCTTATAGTGCACAACACTGTCTGCATTTGTGTTTCCTGAAAAAGCCTAGAAGAAATGGAAAAAAAAATGACTATATCTATACTGAATACATATGTATATAAAAGCAGTCTTGACCTATTTCTCCTCATTTTATAGCCATATCTACGAAACACTTAGATATGTAAATAAATTTATATAGTCCCACTGAGTTTTGTGATAATGTTCATGAGTTAACTCACTCATATGCTTAAGTGTTTGCAGGATCAAGTACTCAGAAATGTAACTTTTCATAAATCTATGTATATCGTGTTTATTTGAGTGCCTTTAATCTTTTAACATTAAAACAAGGGAATGTTTTAAAAAATCTCCTGTCAATTATATGTTAAAACACTTGCATATTTCAAAGCATTTTACCATCTAATATTCCTTACGGATAAGTTAGTACATATATTTCTCTGCTCTCAAGAGTAGTTTAATTTTTGATACCGTTTCACTTCAGTTGTGAGCTAAAGTGAACCCAAGACCTCTTATCCAGGACTCTGGATTTCTAGTAAAGAGAAATTATTATAACATAAATTTTAAACAGCAATTTTGTAAAATAAAAGATCTGTCCCTGTACTTCATTTGAAAAGTAGGTAGAAGGGTAACGGATTAAAAGAAAAATCCTGGGTTTTTTTTACACGTAATCAATACCCTTGCTTCACTTACTGAAAGAAACAAGTTAAATATATCTACTAGCTAAGCATTATGAATTTTGGTACTGTAAAAACGAGAGAAACTCTTTTAGTTTTTTGTAGTATATTTCTTATATTATTTTATTATTGCTTTGTGATATAGAAGATGCAGCAAACTATTCAAAACAATTATGTTTTAGGTTTAAATACTCGATAATTCAGACAGAGAATACTATCCCTAAAAACATGTTTATTATCCAGAGCAAATCACATAGTAGCTATTTTCAGATATGAACAAGAGGAACATATTCAAATTTAATAAACAGTAGATCATCATTTCTATTATGTTTTGATTATTATGAGACATTTGCTATTGCTGTATGCTAAATATTTGTTCCAAATATAGAAGGATATTTAAGCCAGCTTGTTTCATTTTGAAATGTCTCACCACATCTTTTTGCATAAGCAGCAGGGGTGAGTTTCAGCACATTCATCATCACATGTCCCCTAAGTAGAGATGAATCTTACCACTATCCCTCCCCTATCCTAACAGAATTTCAAATTAATTGTTAGCTTGGAACATTCTGTATGAAGAAACAGCTAGTGAATGGGCTCATTAGAGCTAACCTATTAAGCCAGTAATAAGCAATGAGAGTCAGCAACTCTAAATGCCTATACCACTTTCAGCTTCATGCTTTATAATCTCACTGTCACAGTGGGTGAAGACAGAAACACTGTAAAACAAACACAG